>JAHZNB010000008.1:0-11167 GCA_027744295.1 Callyntrura guangdongensis | reverse complement strand
TGGTAATCTTAAAGCGACAGCGTTTTTCCTCCATTTATTTCTCTAATTTTACCGTTATCGTTGGTAAATTCCTGTAGTGGTTTTGATTTGTCTCCGTAGAATACGCAGCGATTCGTATTACCCTTGCCATGTTAGCCAAGTTGTTTGTTTCCTCCGGCTTTGCCATAATCTACCTTCTTGGGGCAGAGTTGTACCCAACCGAGCTGCGAACTACGGGTCTTGCCGTGGGCATATTTTCGGGGAGAATAGGAGCAATTTCTGCGCCCTACATTGTAGACCTGCTCGTAAGTATATGCTATGCTTTATACTTTATCATGATTTTAATGAAGGAAACAGTGAATCTGTTCACAAAAAAATCTATTTCCCCCGTTTGATAATTTTTTGTTTAGCAAAATGTGTCCAGAGACTTACCCACCATTATATTTGGCGGGGTTGCCGTTGGAGGAGGTTTGGTTAGTTTGATGCTACCAGAAACAAAAACACTTGAAATGAGTGATAAATTAACCGAAATTGAATTGAGTAAAGCAACGCAGGTGAAAGAAGAAACTGCACCGAATCTCAAGGAAGAAAGCACAAATAGCCTGGACATACAGCCCGGAGAAAGCAGCTTAAATGTCTGATTTTAGTTTTTAAAAATATACGACGTTGTCGTTACTCTCTCATTCGCATTATTTAACCACCTGATGTTAACTACATGAGGTTGGTTTAGTTTAGCATATGTATATTTTATTCCGGATAGTTTTCGCATTAATATTTTGTCTTATATATTATTATTAAATAATGTCTTATATAATAGCGAAAAATATTATTAAAATGTTTACATGATTATAGATGTGTATGGAATTCTTAAGAAATTTTCCGACTATGTAATGATTGCATAGAAAATTTATTGTTGTGTTCAAAAAGTATTTTGTAATTGAAAAGCAACAGTTTCCCTATCACATATTACGTATGTTTACATGATTATAGTTGTGTATGGAATTCTTAAGAAATTTTCCGACTATGTAATGATTGCATAGAAAATTTATTGTTGTGTTCAAAAAGTATTTTGTAATTGAAAAGCAACAGCTTCCCTATCACATATTACGTGCATGTCATCAGGGCAGGTTGTAGTGACCAACGTGTGGGCAATGGCATTAACACCATGGAAACCACGAAAAAAATCCCTATTTTATTATATCACTACTGTTGCATTAGATTGTTACCAGAAAAGCATTTCATATGACCACCTCTGTGATATACTCAATAGATTGAGTTTTGAAACAAAAGGAGAAATATCATGGTTTTATCCATCATTTGATAATATATATCGCATACCGATACTCTAGTTATTTTTACTACATCCGAGCAGTAAAACGTTATTGGTTTCTGAGAACGAATAATTCGTTTACCAAGGTTTAGCTTGAAGCCATTAGAACACTTTACATATTTTACCAAGCCTAATACATTTTGTTTTGCTAATCTTACTGGCAGCTCACTTTCTAAGAAACACTTACTCTCATGATAACAATGAAACATAGGAGGAAAACATTGTGCATTACATAAGAAAATCAATGAGCTGAATGGAGCCAGTAATGCATAAATTCCTATGGGAAAAACCTGCCATCCAACAAATGTGAATAAAGTGAATACAACGTGAACAATAAAACCCGGGCCAATTAGTATTGCGTTAAGATATTTTACCATAGCTCCTCCCCCACATTCCAATAGCAGCTGCAATTTTACATAATTTTGTACTGCCAACGTCCAAGTCAAGTCCCGTCGCAAACAACGAATTAGTCGAAGAAAGATTTGTTGATGCAATAGTAGATAAATTACAACAACTGAGCATCCTCGGCTTCCTTCAAACATGCATAAGCAAGGAGGTAGCCCTATTCCTAAAACAGGTAAATAGAAACTCATGACCAGTGCTTCACGGACACCAGGCCACTGACCTTTTCGTGGGACACCGGACACCGACCAATTTGTGGACCACCGGCCACCGACCTTTTCCTTGGCCACCGACTACTTTGTGGGCCACCGGTTTGTAAATGGGTCACCGACCTTTTATGGGCCACCGGACCACTGGCCACCGACCTTTTCATGGGCCACCGGCCACCGATTACTTTGTGGGCCACCAAGCCTACTGGCCACCGACCTTTTCATGAGCCACCGACCTATTCGTGGGCCACCAGGCCACTGAATAATTTGTGGGCCACCAGGCCACCGAATAATTTGTGGGCCACCAGGCCACCGAATAATTTGTGGGCCACCGGTGGCCCGTGAAGCACTGGCCATGACAGCGATCATTATTCCGCATTTATCGGTATTCCTGTGACCATGGAATACACGTAATATTTCCTGTTTGAGCAGATGCACCATTGAAGTCAACGCCGAAAAAAGTCGCCAGAACCGTCCCCTTGTTCTATGTATTGGTTCAGTCCCCCCAGTGTCGCCAACAATAGTTTGCTCCAGATGTAGGATTTCGTTTAGGTAGGCGGCTGCATGGTTACTGTGGAAAAAGCTAAAAATCGCCAATCCAGTTGCTGGTAGCCCCATGGCGATTATGCCGACGTAGCATCCACAAGTAAATTCCAGATATAACGCTGGATTCGAAGATGTATCGAAGTATGAACGAAGTGAGCAAAAGAATTGTTACCGTACCTAGAGGAAAAATCATAAAGCACTATAGAAGTGTAGTGACACAGGAAAAACGGACCTTATATCGGCAATGGACGTTATCGAAGTAAACTGGAGGGGAGTAGAACAATATCGAGTGAATATCCTGCTGAAATTCAATTACGGCGCAGTGCAACGGAGTTGACATATTGGGAAGCTGAACAACCTGATGACGACTTCCTAGGAGAGGGTTTGAGGTGTAGTCAAAACTACGGCAAATGAAATATCAGCTTTAGATCACTTTTTAATGTTGATTACGATGCCACAATTGGGTTTTTGTCAAAATGTATTTTGGCCGATTTACGAGGGATTTTAAATTTTACATTATATAAGTACCCTATGATGTTTAAATTAGTACTAGTATCTGAAATTGTGAGTGTCCATATGCACTCTTTAGTTTAAAATCAACTTCAGTCTGAAAAAATTGTACCAATGTTGAAATATTCTTGGTAAACATGTGGATACGTGGATCATCGACCTGGGCACTTCCTTAACGTAAACGAGTTGCTTTTTGATTGAAGTAGATTAGATTGTGATGTTGACTTGATTACGATGCCACAATTGGGTTTTTGTCAAAATGTATTTTGGCCGGTTTACGAGGGATTTTAAATTGTACATTATATAAGTACCATATGATGTTTAAATTAGTACTAGTATCTGAAATTGTGAGTGTCCAAATGCACTCTTTAATTTAAAATCAATTTCAGTCTGACAAAATTGTACCAATGTTGAAATATTCTTGGTAAACATGTGGATACGTGGATCTTCGACCTGGGCACTTCCTTAACGTAAACGAGTTGCTTTTTGATTTAACTAGATTAGATTGTGATGTTGACGATTGCGAACGTGATGCTTTTATTTGATGCAGCCATTGTTCCAAATACTTTTGTATTTCTCATTTTTTATTTCAAATCGTTACAATGAATTAGACACTGGAATGTAAATAAGAATTGATTATATATATATGCAATAAAACAGCCAAATTGTACATACTATTTCTGGAAGAGTTATAATTGAGGTCAACCTACCATTGGCACGTTAGTTTACTGCGAGAAAAATTTGGATAGTGTCTTGTAAATGTAAATTAGATAATCATATTACTACCCGTAGCATCATCGTACATTTAAATTTAATTATTCTGGTCCATTATTTTACAGCAACCAAGCGAAAACAAGTTTACCCATTGTGCATCAAATCAGGTGCATAAGTAAAGCATGTATCCGAATGTGTTTTAAAAATCATGAAATTTTTTAATTATGAGTGTAACTCCAGAATTAATTTAATCTAATATACTCCCTCATCAATTAAATATAATAATGAAAACGTTATCTGAAGTTGCATGTAGCATGAAAAAACAGAATAAATAAAAATAAATAAAAATTTAAAGCTTTCCACTACGTCAAATTAGAACAAGTTAAAATTTATTATTCCTTTAATTTATGCACAATATATTTGGGTTCGACCGATTATTGTAAAAAGCCAGCAACGTTTAAAAATTATGTATCCGAATGTGTTTTAAAAATCATGAAATTTTTTAATTATGAGTGTAACTCCAGAATTAATTTAATCTAATATACTCTCTCATCAATTAAATATAATAATGAAAACGTTATCTGAAGTTGCCTGTAGCATGAAAAAAACAGAATAAATAAAAATAAATAAAAATTTAAAGCTTTCCACTACGTCAAATTAGAACAAGTTAAAATCTATTATTCCTTTAATTTATTCACAATATATTTGGGTTCGACCGATTATTGTAAAAAGCCAGCAACGTTTAAAATTTTGAAATTAAGAGCATGTTTGTGCTTTTAATGAAATACGTGAAAATTATTAAATAAATGTTTAATGCTGATTAAGTTACAAAACAACTGGATTCATGACTCTTGAACTTGAATTACCGTGAATATCCCAATACATACAACAAGCCGAGTAAACCGGAGGGTGCACTTCTGCTAAAATTTGACTGAGGACATGGACGACATGCCGAGCGATTCCAGTTGCTGTGCAGGTACTTTGCTCGATAACATGGTTTATCTAGTGTGTGAATAGTCGACAACCTTAAGAACATCTTACATATGTATATTATTTCAAATTGTTGATAATTGAATGTTTGAATACTTACCATGAAATCGGCTCCTCTTATGCTGTGTGTCCTTGACCGGCATGATGATGTAGTTAACGAAGTACAGTTGAAAGTATTTCAATCAGTGTTATAAGTTGGGTGTCGATAAGGCGGTTTGGGCGATAAGTTTAAAGGGTTGACGAGCTAAGTGGAAAACAATCTTAAACTGGTAGAACGCTTTATCCTCAATTATTAGCAATTATGCCCACAATATTACAAAAATGTAACAAGTTTCGAGTAGATGTCAAAAACAAATTGAACTGCTCAGGAAAAGAAATGCCAGTTTTATAGTTTGTTCGACGTCATTATCTACTCTGATCGTCATTCACTGTCATTCATTACGTCATTGTTAGCGAGAAATAAAAATGAATTATAAAGGTTTCCTTCTCACTTCTTCTCTCACTTCACGAATTTTTGTTCGTCATTCAACATTATGAAACCAATTTGCAGTAAAAAAAATATCAAGTTACGTTTTGCAAATATTGAAACAAGAAAGCCTCCAAAAAATTGTATGCTATGACCGATAAATAATGTTAAAGTGGCAATTTTGTTAGTTTCCTTGTTTGCGGTGCTTTGGAAAATTATTTATAACTACAGTAAATTCTGGAATAATCAGTCATACATATCAAAAGATAATGTTTACTACATTATTTATGTCAACTTAAGTAAGTGAATTTTTGCAATACACAAGGGCTTACCTAATATAATGGATATTTAATTTTTTAAGGTTTATTTAATTTAAAATATTTTCTGCACATATAATGTAAATTTTTATTTATTTAGAAACACTTATTCTCTGACTAAACTCTGTTCTTATAATAACTAAAATTATCATACCGCTACTTATAAATTAAAGCCATATTAATAGAAATGTGTAAGATTCAAATTTCGCAAAAATTTGTTTGACGTTTTATAAATATATGTAAACAAGTAAAGATGTTTACAAAACGTTATTCCAAAATATTACAATTAATTTGAACAAATGCAACTCATGTGTACAAAACCTCAAGCTTAAACCCACAAAAATTGTATGCATGATGCTGCATAGACGATCCATCATTGGTTCTTGGCATTGCATAAACTTTTTTCAATTTAAAAGTTAGATAACCATGATTCATTAATACTTATATGCATATAGTCATTCTAGAGCACTATTAAGTAATTAGAAAAATCAAGAAGGTAGTTGACCGTCTAAATTGCAAACGTTTAAGCAGTGCATTTGTTGCTCAATAGATTATTTTGTAATATTCGTATTAATTTTAAGGTCAAAAAACACACGTAAGTAGCTTCTTTGAATATTCTCAGTAATTATATTTAATAAAGTAGCGAGTTAAAATCAAAATACACTTTTTCATTTACACTTCCATATTTCTCCTTGCGTGTCATTTTTACAAATATGAATATTCCGCTTTAAATTCCAAAATACGCAACTCGATATTGAGATATTCGAAATTTTAATTTTCAATTAAATAAAATTTGGGGGTTTGTTTTACAGTTTACAGTTAACATTGCAGTAAGTGAAGTGATTTTACAATTATCGAGGCAAAGTGATTTGTCCATTTTTCTTCAAGGTAAACTTGTTCATTCTTTTAATCTTGCCAATTGGACGAAAGTAGCACTAATTTAAGTTAGGGATTATGCGAAATAAGCATTAAATAAGTTATAAGGTTACTGTTGTATATATTCGGACATATTTTTGTCTTGTTGCATAGTGTTGTCATGTCTATGAATAATTTCAAGGATATGAACATTAAGTGTTTACGTGACAATTATGAAGTGTATGTAACAATTTATGGTCTGTGTCGTTTAAAGGGTTTGTTTTTGTTGCTGGTTTTACACTCATTCTTTTTCTTTTTTTAATTTCCGAGAAAAATAAGTCTGCCATTTCGCCATGCTCTATTGACATTTAAACTTATGTGCATGTATCTTGACGCTAGGAAAGCACTAATGCTTTACGACCTGGAAACTGGAAAGTTTAGGGAAACATTATAACCTTGCGACCAACATTGTGGCAACTGCGAACGTACTCAGACTCAATTGGACGAAAGTAGCACTAATTTAAGTTAAGGATTATGCAAAATAAGCATTAAATAAGTTATAAGGTTACTGTTGTACATATTCGGACATATTTTTTGTCTTGTTGGATAGTGTTGTCATGTCTATGAATAATTTCAAGGATATGGACATTAAGTGTTTACGTGACAATTATGAAGTGTATGCAACAATTTATGGTCTGTGTCTTTTAAGGGATTGTTTTTATTGCTGGTTTTACACTCATTCTTTTTCTTTTTTTAATTTCCGAGAAAAATAAGTCTGCTATTTCGCTATGCTCTATTGACATTTAAACTTATGTGCATGTATCTTGACGCTTGGAAAGCACTAATGCTTTACGACCTGGAAATTGGAAAGTTTAGGGAAACATTATAACCTTGCGGCCAACATTGTGGCAACTGCGAACATACTCAGACAGACCATTTTATGTTTCTGAGAATTGGACCTAGTGGATTTCTACGTCCGCAAGAAACGCCATGTATAACTGTATTCGTAAGAGTAATAGCCTTTAGTAACTGATGTAAACAATTACGTCATATTCTGAGAATTGGACTTAGTGGATTTCTACGTCCGCAAGAAACGCCATGTATAACTGTATTCGTAAGAGTAATAGCCTTTAGTAACTGATGTAAACAATTACGTCATACCCTTCTTCCAAAATGTTATTACAACTTTTTTCCTTATTTACATTTAGGCTACGTTTAATCCAATTGAAGTTTACGTAAACTAAAGCGTGTTAAATGTTAGATTCCAACGTGTATACATGCCTACATAATATGTAGTACATATCCACTTTAGTATTTGCATGACACTAAAGCATGACTCACCTTAAATTATTATCACATTATCAGAACTAAATAACAGTAGAATAAAGTAAACATTTGAAACATTGAGTAATAAACTACAATGGTAATGTCTGCAACCACGTCACTATATTTTATTTACGTAGAAAAAACTTTAATAAATACTGGTTACTACTTATGTACAAGTACTTTAAACAATCGGGAATATGTAAGATTTCAGTGACATTATTTTATGATATAATTTTCTTGGTGATTTAAAAAGGCGTGATTAACAACAAGGTTTACTGATTCTTGGGAAGTATGACGGCTTTCTACACTAAAGCATGACTCACCTTAAATTATTATCACATTATCAGAACTAAATAACAGTAGAATAAAGTAAACATTTGAAACATTGAGTATTAAACTACAATGGTAATGTCTGCAACTACGTCATTATTTTTTATTTACGTAGAAAAACTTTAATAAATACTGGTTACTACTTATGTACAAGTACTTTAAACACTGGGGAATATGTAAGGTTTCAGCGACATTATTTCATGATATAATTTTTTTGGTGATTTTAAAAGGCGTGATTACCAACTAGATTTACTGAGTTTTGGGAAATATGACGGCTTTCTACATTCTACTTTCTACAAACCTGTTAAATGTCGTTGGTGGGTTGACTTGCCTAGAGTACCGAGTCCGACGGTTTTCCGGCGGGCGTCGGGTAGCTTTTTTGTTTCTCGCCGGTCTCGGGCTTCGTTTTTGTCTTAAATTGGATAGACGGGCGTTTTTCTAGTTTCTTTATTTAAAAAAGCCCAAGTTGATAACCGAAATAATAAAAATAAAGAAAGAAAGCATACAATTTACCATATGGACAGACACAACATAGCGTACATAATTTTTTTAACAGATTACATGTACATGTTTGTTTATGTGAATGTAAATTAAGCTAAAGTTTTCTTGAGCGTACACGTTTGTACTGTACAAAGAACAAAATACAGTCATGCACTACTAGCGTTACATAATGCGATTACATATTAAAGACTACTACAGGTGAAGCCATCTTTCTTTAAACTTTATATTACAAATGAATTTTTAAACATAATCAGAACCATCATCATTTTATCCATAAGTAAAAATAAATAGCACAAACCAAAATTCTAATCATTTTTGCTGATACTTGTTTCTTGTAAGTGTCTCACAATAATGTTGAATTTTGAACTTAAAGTGAACTTTTGGAAGTGGAAAAGCACTTTCAAGAGGACCTTTTTCAAATGCTGATACTTGTTTCTTGTAAGTGTCTCACAATAATGTTGAATTTTGAACTTAAAGTGAACTTTTGGAAGTGGAAAAGCACTTTCAATAGGACCTGTTTCAAATATTTTTATAATGTTTAACATTCATTGAAAAAATTCGACGGAAATGAAATTTATTTGAATATATAAAATGCAAAAATCCAAATGTTTTTTCCGTTTTTATATTTTCTTATCTAATTTAGTGTGTACATTTCCTTATTCCTTTAGCCAAATACAATACAATTTTTCCGAGAAAACCCGTCATAACATTACTGTGTACAAAATTGCATTTATTATTACATTTCACAAAAAGTTTTTTTTATACTAAATCATAGAGTTTTAACACCAAATTTGTTCAACATTATCGGTAAATATCTGTTAATTTATAACTGTAATTGCATGTTTGTGTCTCATTAAGTAGCGATGTATTATCTCAAACCGCTTTCAGAAACATTTTTCCGACCTTATTTTTTTAAAACAAAACTATTTTCAACAAGGACTTATTACAGCCTTACCCCATTTTCAGTAATAGTAGACAATGATTTTTGAAATAGAATCAAAACCATCATCACATGAAAATGTAAATCCGTGACTGAACCTCTAGTTATTTTGACTACATCTGAACAATAAAATGCAATTGGTTTCTGACAACGAATGAGACATTTTCCAAGTTTCAGCGTATTAACACTTAATTGGCCATCTGAAGAAAACCTTCTGTGCCTTGCCAACATTTGTGGCAACTCGCTTTCCAGTAAACACTTACTCTCATGATAACAATGAAACATTGGTGGATAATATTGCGAATTATAAATCCAAACTAAAGGGCTGAGGGGAGCTAATATAGCATAAAATCCCAGTGGAAAAATTTGCCATCCAATGAGAGTGAAAGCACTACATATAACGTGAATAAAAAACCCAGGTCCAATTAAAATAGTATATAAATAACTCATCATCGCACTACCTCCACATCGAAATAGCAATTGTAGTTTGGTATAATTTCGTAATGCCGACGTTAAAGTTACATCTTGTCGCAAACTACGAATTAACTGAAGGGCAATTTTTTGATGCCAGAGTGTATAAATTATAATAACCATAATTCCTCGAGTTTCTTCAATTCCACACAATAAAACCCATAAAACCCGAATAACAGCCATGAAATTTCCAACCCAGAATGTTCTTTGGTTGACGGGTATTAATTCCGCCATGATTTGGTATATCGGGTCAACCTGAATGGGATAAAGCGGTAGTCCTATTCCAATAAGTGGTAAATAAAGAGACATGATGGCGACCATTATTCCACATTTATCGGTATCCCTGTGACCTTGGAATGTACGTACGATTTCCTGTTTCAGCAAAGACACCAGAGAAATCCACGCCGAAAAAACTCCCCAGATACCTCCATGTTCCACATTTGTATTTTCAGATCCACCGGGGTCCCCAAGAATTGCTTCCTTCAGACACAACATTTCATTTAGATAAGCAGCTGCGTGACCACTATAGAAACCGCTAGCTATTGCCAGTCCGGTAGACGGAAGACCCATAGTGACTAGGCATACGTAGCATCCACAAAGAAAGCCAGATATGATCTCTGGTTGAAAAATGTATCGAAGTATGTACGAAATCAACAAAATGTTCATTACCATGACTGCTGGAAGTACTACAAGCTTGTATAGTAGTGTGGCAGCAGAGAATGAACGGACCTTAAACAGTCGTTCAGTCTTATCAAAATACAATGGAGGGGAGTAGAACAAAGCTGCGTGATAGGATTCTTGAAATTCAATCACTGCCCAGTTCAGTGGAGTCGACATGGTGACAAGTGATTCGGTGAGTGTCTCAATTTAGAATGGGCGAAATAAGACGGATATAAAAATGCGGACACAAATTTGACCTTACACTGTATTATCCAGGAAACCCATGATACTAAGGACAATTTGAAGTATTTTATTATACTAGAGAAGTAAAAAACACTTAGCAGGCCAATATCCAAATAAGCTGACTATCTGTTTCCGGACAACTGCGTTCAGAACAGACAGACAATATTATTGGAGGACTAATTTCAAACTACACACACTCAATTAAACGTAATTTCATAAATACATTTTTGAAGAGGGTTAAAGTTTTATTTTTATGTAAAGTAATCAAAAAGTTCCTACTGGGTTTACTGCGAAAAGCTTTGGTTGATGTTCCAGTAATTGAAACATTTTTAGTGACTGTTATAATCGTATTTGTAATTTTCTATAAATGAAAACCCA
>JAHZNB010000007.1:0-22358 GCA_027744295.1 Callyntrura guangdongensis | reverse complement strand
TTTATCAACAACTGGACGACATTTGTATGGTCCCCACAAAATTCCATTAGGATTACCTGGATTTTGTTTCGCCGATTTCCTCTGAGTGTTAGAATATGCAACGTAGCTAACGCGGTTTGTGGTGTTGTCCTTAAAAGGCAAGAGTGGGGGCGTATAACCCACCTCGGGTTTGTAAAATTTGTTGGGTGCACAACGTTTCTTGGCAAAGTAATCTGCTTTGTAGGTGGTCTCGTCCCGGAATGGAGCACACGGGTCAGTTTGTAGATTATCTTGATATTTTATTGGTTTTGTAATAACCCTTGGCCATGGATCCATATCTCGCATTTCCACCGGCACCCGTTGGTCCACCACCGGATCACAGCAGGTATACCACATGTTGTTCATGCTTGAAAATGGAATTGCATCTGGACTTTGGATTGGCGGCTGCGGTCCAGGTGGCGGGCGCAGAGGATGTGGCTTGTAAAAATGTTTGTACGTAGTACATTGTTCCAACGGTGTATCTGGCGGCATCCAAGTGTCATTTTGAATCCAATCTGGAAGACAAACTCGATCCTCTGCGCATTTATAATTAAATTGACTGCAAGTCTCAGTGGAAGACTCTAACCGGCACTGAGCATTTTTTAAATTATCCGGCTTTTTAAGAGGCGGTGGAATAACAGCACATTTTCGTGGAAACTGGGCTGCAGTCTCAGTATCGGGTGTAAATTCTCCACAGAATTGGTCCATTGACCACATTCCACGTTTTATGGCCTGAGCTAATGGTGGTCCATTGGGAACCGGATCCTTTAACTCGTAATCGAGACGATACGAGGTCGCACTTTCCAAAGGACACTCACAAGGATCATAAGGAGGAGGGTGATAGCGTTGTGGGGGAGGGGGTGTCGGTTTGGCATAAAAGAAATGTTTATATGTCGTACAATCCTCCATGGGCTCACAAGAAACAGGAACTTTGCATACGTAATCAATCTCTGGCGGATCCGGAAAACGGACCAAACAAGGACACTCTGATTTGCAACAGTCATCAACATTGTTGTGCGAATAGGGGTACGGATACTTTTTTTTATACTGGGTAATTCCTTGTTCGTACAACTCGGGAACACAGATGTCATCAAACCTTATACCTTCCTTTGGGGTTGGTATTCCATCCTGCTTGCATTTTGCTTTCGAAAACGGGTGCGGTGGACAAAGATTGCGGGGTTGTGCCTCTTTGCACGAACGATTACAAACGTTTTGAGAAATTGCTTTCCATCGATCGCGGAAGAAGTTCGTATATTTATCAGTGGTGCAGTTAGGATCATGACGGGGAAGTCGTGGATACTGTGAAAAACAATGTGGTGCACGATAGCAGGCTTGCTTCCTGTTCATGAGATACGGTTCAAAAGCCATTTTTGGAATATTTCAGTCTAGTCTGCGGAATTGAGTGAAACGAGGTATAGTCTTTGTTACCCTCTCAATTATTGAGTGTTGGATATGTTGACCAAGAGAATGATTAGTTGAGTTTGCATACTAAAATTAATTTTCTTTTCGTTTGGGCACGGGCATCAAAATCGTAGAAAAATATATGTCATGTTATATCTTGAGTCGATAATGAACTGCTACTCTGACAACAAACAAATAAACAACTTTTGGGGTTTGTTTCATTCAGCACAGCAGCAAAGTCAAAGTCCGTCGTGTCTGGTTTATATATGTAATGCGAAACATAACAGGATTGTGAAGATGTATATGTAAGAAAGTGAAAAACATTTACACGGTACTTTTTTTACAATAAACATACAGTTTATTACAGATTCAAACCACAAAACTAAACATTTCTCTTCGACATTATACACCTTTACGACGATACATCTCTAATACACACGTTACAGCTAAAATTATTTTAAACAGTAGTTAACTTAAAACAGTACTTTCCATGTTCGTGTNTAACTTAAAACAGTACTTTCCATGTTCGTGTTAAAAACGATTTTTTTTGAATTGTTACTGGTATTTAAAGAAATTTTAAAAATTAGTTTTAGCTGCAACAGCTGAAATGAATGGAGGGAATTTAAAAACGTTTTTTCTTCTTTAGACATGCTCTTGATTGTTAATTGATAATGATAATGATGACGAGAAAAATAATAACACGTCAGACAAAAATAGTGCAGGTAAAAGAAGTCCTGTTGCGCGCTTCGACCCCCGTTAAACAACTAAAAAGGTAAGCTACCACATATTTTTAAAACGAAAGTACAACTTTTTAAGTCACAAAGCGCGTCGTTGACAAAATTAAAAGTGTTACTCAAACAAAGAAGAAAAAAATGATGAATGACTATAAGTGAAATGAACACTATTTTAACATTATTTATTTCAAAATTTCACTAACTGTCCGTAAACCTAACAGTGGACAAAGCTAAACTAGACTGATCTCCTTCTTATTACGTAAGCAATGTTTATCTGGTTTACTGAAAGGTCTATAGTCTATATAGACTGACTGCATCTCTGTGTGAATTGCAATGATTTTAAAAATATGCTATTTGTCAAAGCTTATATATCAACGATAATAAGCAAGAATTTACTGAAAACTTTTCAATTAAATTCAATAACTACTAAAAAAAACTTTTCAATTTTTCTTTAAGCTGCAGGCAATTGTGCAATATTGATGCCAAGCAAACCCCAGTTCAAAACTTTAGTGCTATACGACGTTGTGATGCTTCTGCTGGTGGTATCAACTCTTTAGCTAAAATGTTTCTAACTTTAAATTCTATTTTTTGGGAAATATGACCGAAAGCCCCGCTTACGAAGTTGATGCCTTTATTTTTTCAATATTGGAAGAAAATTTTTGTGGTTAGACAAATTTCGGGACAAAAAGGTTACATGCATCTCTTTTCTGTACTTTTTATCGCTAGCTATATATTATTATAAATAAGTTACTGGTTATCTAAGTTTGTTTAAAAGAGTTATAGGATTACTTTATGTATTCTGTCTTGTAATTTGAGAGTTAAATTGTGTTTTAAAGCCAAAGTTGACGAATTTTACTTGACCCGGATTTGGAAAGGACTTCCGGGCACGTGTTTCTCCATGTACTTCAACTGGAGCTTGTACACGCCCGGTGTGTACGGTTTGTATCTTATTGTGCAAGTTCCATTACCGTTGTTTCGTAAATTAATATCCGCCTTGCTGGTTCCCTCCAAGTGGTACTGCAATGGAACTGTTGGCAATAATCCAAAGCATAAAATAAACGTTAAACTGTGTACTATTTATAAAAATTATTTTAGCTTATCGTGTTTTGAACATCACACCATAAGCTATCTTGATCACCAACGCACACCTTAATTTTTCCTTGTCTATTTTTAGCATTTCCCCGTCTACTCTTATCAGTTTATTATTATTATTATTATTATTATCATCATCCTACACTTTCGCCACCTTAGTATTCCTCTTTTTTTCTACTTACAAGTAATTCCAGACTCCCGAGGATCAATGTTTATCTCGTTGAATTGGCCTTTGCGTCCTTCCTTAATCCCGGTTCCGGTGATGATGACCTTCTCCACAGGAATAATGTATTCACCCTCGACCTTCACAGTGAACGGACTTCCTATAACGTGTTCCTCGTCAAACTGTACCGAGAACTGGTAGTCGCCTGGGTTCTTGCAAATGTATGTACAGTCCATAATGCCATCTTTTACCGTAAGCGTTACCTCTGGTTTCACTCCTCCTGGGCCTTCCACATCGACAAACATTTTGGAAACGTTAAGCCCACCGAGTTCAATTTTGAAGGTATTGGACCAGTCTGAAGAAGAGAGTAAGAAAAAACAGAGAACACATTTTCAAATGCTAACAATCACAATTGTTTTTAATTTATAGCATCGCATCAAAACTGAATGGATGGTAGTGTGCACTTACTAAGGTAGCCCTTCTCCATCCCATCCCCACTCATTTTGATTTCATTCGACATGTTGAACGCTGCTTAGAATTACGATTAAAAATTCAATAAAAAAATATAAACTTTCTTGGAACTGAGCAAAAAGTCAGAAATTTTCCCAGAATACTTTCTTCGTCACTCTTTAAAAATCAATATGGAGGACGCGTCCTCCTTTCCAAAATTTGAGAACAATGATAGTAGCACTTGCTGGCTAACTGCCCAACTAAGAACAAAGAGTGGCAAGGTGTGAGAGCTTTGCTAGCGATCGAGCGTGTGCTCCAAATGTGAATGAATGGTGGCTTGTTTTTCACAGAACCAATTTTAAAATTTTCGTTACTACTTTTTTTATCCCCCGCTTGTGGAAATCTAGCAGTCTCGTATTTGATTTGACTCTGTTGAGGTAAGGAAAACAACTGAGGGACAATTACAAGTGAAAACTCTTTTGTTCCTCGTTTTGATCTGGCGACGACTCCGAAGGTTTCACAGCAAGGTGCAAAAACTGCGTGCAAGAATAACAAGCAGAAGATGGAGGATGCAGCAAGGAATAAAAAACTGATTATGATAATATTTATATACGGTGGGGGTAGTACAAGATATTATATGAATGGGTAAGATGTGAGAACGATGAGGAGGACACAAAGACTATTGACGACAAGGAGAACTCTCCGATTTGCTTAGTGTGAGAATATGTGTGAAGGAAAATGTGATTGGGATTGGCAAATTATGATTTTTATTTTTATGAGAGGATGATATGATTTTTTCTCTTCTTGTTTCTTTCTTTCTTCGTCCTTTCTTTTAAAAAAATTACACAGGAGGAGATACCGATATGAGGTGCAGAAAAATGTATAGCAGGAAGCTATAATATGTATAATATTATGATGTTGATGAAGATGATGTATTTTTAATACATTCCAATCGAACAACGTGACTACTTTGTTTCAGCTCTAAATTTTTTTACTGTTGCTGCTGTGACTGCCTAATGATACGCCCTTACTTTTAGTTTTATGTACGTGGCTAGACTCGACTCCCTGGAATATACATGTACTTCTTTTGATTCATCTTCTTGATAGTTGATACTACATACTAGGATGATGACGATATAATATGTATGTTCGAGAAGCGCAAGCGGAAGGAATAGCTGTGATGCGTTCTTGTAGTTGATGATAACGATGATTTTTTGATGTTCTGAAGATGAGGGCCAGGGCCGTGCCCATCGAAGAAAAAATTGTGTGCAAAATATACCGATATATTAAAAATGTTAACATTACATTCCTCTCCTCCACATCTTGCCTTATTTTTCTACATCTTGTTCTTATTTCTGGCTTTTTTCTCCTGTCCCGTCGTCCTCCTGCAATATTTTTTATGAAAAAAATAGCGATTTTCCTTCATACGAACAGAGAGAGAGAGATAGGTGGATAGGTGTGGGTAGGTATATTATCTATATACCTAATCTTATGCGCTTCTTTTAAACGTTCTCTTTGCACTATTTCCGAGCAGGGGAAATTCATTTATTTATTATTATTATGATTATGACTACTGGCTAATACGTTATGCAGCAGGAACAGCGTCAGGCATAATATCATAAAGCACCCTGTTTGCTACTAAAATGTCTGCGAAGAGGAAAAAGCATTTCTTTTGCAACATTATTTTCACACAGTAGTAAATAGCGGTGCTAGTTTGCCTGTATCTTTCAAACATTCACACAACATGTGATAGTGATGAAGCATGCACTACTGCCAAAATGCCAATAATATCGCCATATGCCAGACACTGCAAACACACAAACCCGACAAAAATGACGGTGATCAACATTTTTTAGCAATTCGCACAGCCACACACTTTACTCGTTGTCGGGCTGTATACTAGGTTGCATGTTTATTTGTGTGCCGTTTTATTCGAAATTGTATTTGCTGTGAAACAGTTTGGAATTGACTTTTCGAGGTAGTCGTGATGTGATGGGGAAGAAATTACGATGATGAAGATGGTCGTTTTGAGAATGTTAGTCCCTCAAAATTTTCCAGATCTTCTGTTTAGCACATTTTATAGTATAATTTAGCACATATTTTAACCCACCTGCCAAAAAGAAGACTATTTTGGACACACGTTATAATTATGGACTACCACCTATGTATTCTATTCTTGTCTTGATCCCAGTACTGGGCCATTAGCTGTTCGAGATCACTCTGACAAATAGGGGCAACGTGATATTAAATATGGTTAGGTAGGCACGATTATACACTCTGACTGTAATTTGTATTCATCTTGCAGCATCTATGTTTTCTCTCTGCTGCTGTCATCTTCTCAGTATGTATATTTGTAAAATTGTCCACATTGGCAGTCTTCCGAAGTCTGGGAACATCTCAAAATACGTTTAATATCTTCCCATTTTCATTTCTCGTCGTGTGCACAGGTTCTTCATATTCATAATTATGCTAATATTATGCGTGTGGCTCGGTGCCGCAATCCACTGATATGAATTCAAAAATCGTAAAGCAGCAGCACAGCATCACATTAGGATCTCAACGAAGATTGTTGAATTTATTCAGATTTCCTTCTCATCTCTATACACATGTACACACGTTTGCGCCTTGCGATAAAAATGTTGTTGATGATGATCACGAGAGGGAGAAAAAAATATGTACAGTAAGTGGTTCCAATAAAATTAAAAATAAACTCATGTTGTAGCTGTTGCAGCTCTTAGCTCTCTTCTGTCTGAAAAGGAGAAAATGTGTTCAGTCCTGTTCAAAAAAAAGAAAATAAGACAGAAAATCGTCATCTTATGATTAAACTTGACTACGACATTCTCTCACTCGGTCGGTGTGTCATATGAACCAGAACCATACGGATGAAAGTAGAGAAGAAAAAATAATTTCAGAAAGATATTCAACGCCAATCTGCACTACAACATTTTCCTTCGTCGGCAACGGCAGTTTTTCACCTTTTTTTTACTCATAATGTTAATATGTATTGAAATGTGTATTGAAAATTCCTACTAATAAAATTTTTGTTTCGATCGATAAACTTGGTGAAAAGGACTTTTCCAATTTAGCAAGTTGGAACAGCTTTTTCGATATCCTTATTATGGTAAAGGTGACAAAAGTATGTGAATAACGAAATCCGCCACACCTCTTTGACGACTCCCTATCTCCCTATAGCTTCTTCGCTAGTAGTACTGTTGTTGTCCTATAGTAATGTAAGAACCTTAAGAAGAATTTTGTTGTCGCTGACGATGATCCATCTAAAGGAATGTGGACGATAACTAAATGATGTGTCATAATGACTACATTGAATTTTATTGACTACTTTTTCAACTCACTGATCTGCAGAGATAACGACGTCAAATTTGAAAAATAAGGAGGAAGAAAAAATATGGAGGAGGAAGAAGTAAACATAAACAGACATATTAGGATGCGAAAGTTTTTTTTTGCCAATTTCGTCAATGAAATGCCGATATGATGGTAGAGAGCTCATTTATAACAACACCATAATACTGACAGACTGAGGCTGACACGAACACCACCACAAAAACCCAATTTCATTAATATTTTCACCGAATTCTATTATGTACCTCCCTGTGTCATGTAGGCAAAATTGGTTTATATTCATGGTTGGCTTCCTTAGCGCTTTCTTGTTAGGACAATATTTATTTACATGATGATAACAAAACACAGCGCAGACGAAGGAAGATACAGTTGTGGCAGTTTTTCTTCTGCTGAAAGTGTGGGCGGATGATGGGATGATGTGATATGTTGTTTCATTTTTTCATCGTACAGCGGAGAAAAAGTGGAGCTTAGCACAGCGTGTGGCACATAAACATTTAAAATGCTATTGTACCTCTTTAATAATTATTAGCTGAAGAGAGATATTTCTTGTAATAACTAAATAATTAATTACTCTCTGTCGTGATAGAGTGAGTTTAAAGTTGATTTTTACGTAGTTTTTCACATGTGGGCAATTTCTATTATCCCTTTGTAATTTCCCGTCGTCGTCCGTGCCATGTTTTTTGGCAAAAACATAATATTATTTTTTGTGTTGTTTTGCTTTACTAGTAAAAGGTCGTATCAAATTTCAAAACTAAAAAAGTGCGCCCTCGGAGGAGAAGACAACAAATGGTGCGAAACATTCTTATCATACATCCTTTTTTATAAATTCCATTAATATGACACATGTCGTTTTGCGATTGAATTATTACCAACATTTTCTGCAGTTTTTTTTTCGTTACTTTTAAAACTGATACTAATAGTGCTGCTGGTGCTGCCATTATTAAGAGATATATTACGAAAGATCCCCTGATGTAGTATAGCGTTTTTGAGCTAACAAGCCGGTTGTAATGTTATCTTGACGGTTGGATACCCTTGATTGCGTAAAAAAGCCCATCAAAATTCCTTTCTGCTGTTATTGGTATATTGATACATACGTTTGGGGGGCTTTTCTCGAGAGATGTTTAACACAAATAATATCTGACAAGAGTATCACATATGTATGTTTTAATGGGGAAATAACCATAATATCCATTACATTTCCATGCGCGTACACGTTACAACGTAACAAGGCATGCACTGATTCAACCATCAAGGGCAAGGTGCACTTTAAGTTTATTTATTTTTTCCAAATGCCAAATCTTTCATGCCAGATTGTAATTTTATGCAAAGCTGATAAATAAACCGTGAAAATCCGCCAGATCAATTTACTATAGTAAAGAAAGGAAAAAGTCAAAATAAAGTAAATTATGGGAAACGACGAACTACGTGCCATTGTCTCCTATATATTAAATTGGAATGCTTTTAGTGATCATTTTTCTTCCTTTCTATGTAAAAAAAATTAACTACGACGGCTAGTACAATCTCTATGGCATTCAATAAAAGTAGGAAGGATAAAGTGCAGGTTATATAATTCCATGTGACTTGCTGAAAATCGGATTTTTTTTCATGGCTTGTTTATTTTCTCTCAAATTGCAAATAGTACAAGAAAGTAGAGAAAATCGAACAGGACCAACGTCAAATGGCAAGGCGACGACATATATTTCCACGTTGAGAAATGCTGTGTGCCGTGTACTTTCTCGAGAAATAGTAAGCGTTATCGTCGGTGCGTATTTGTTTAAAAAAATAATAGACTCGTGATGGAGTTGCTCATATTATTCATTGGAAACTTACTGGGTCTGTTTCCAAATTTTAGGCGAAGTTTTCAGTGGAACGGTTTACAGCTTCGTTGAATATGTTTCTGCGTGTAGGGTTGCGTCGATGATGTGGAGGAGAGTAGCGAATGGAAAACGGCGGATGACACACAACACAATTCATTAGGCAAAGCAACTAGGAGGTTGAGCGCAGCAGCGAAATAACAGATGGTAACCTCATAAATTTGAGGGGAAAAGTCAATAATCAAGGTTGTAAAACAGAATGCTCGCTGTGAGACGGCAGAGTACATCAGCAATTGCTTAAGAATCGAATGGCCGAGTCTAACTACAAGTCATCCCACTTGACTCTTTCATGAGTTTCATGATTTTTAAAGCCGCAAAGATCTTTTCTTTCCACCGTTTGGATTCATCAGCAAGATGTCGTGATCCTTTGAAAATCACCATTTGTTCTGTTCCATAAACCACACTTATGTACACATATGCAGTGTGGGTAACCTAGACTTTTGAAATGTAGAAATGGATCAAGAGTTGATCTTTTTTCGTTATCGTCTCAAGTACCATTCCCCAGGTGGATTTTGTCTCTCGCACATCGAACTATTAACGTTTCATCAGTTTTCGTGTAACTACATATTTTCTGTACTACCTCTGCAAAGACAAACAGGATTATTTAAACGAAATGCTTGTCCCCTCCTGTCAACTTGTCATAAAACTTTTTTTTAAAAAGAAAACTCTTACACTCAAATTTGCAAAACATGGCTTGTAATAGAACTCTAGTTTTTCTTTATGATTTTTTGGAGCCATTGCCCACATGTATTTTAAAAATAATTATTCGGGTCACGCCTGGAGACGTGTGATTAATTTTCTTGAAAGAGAGAGAGAGGAGAGAGAGAGATAAAAATGACAGGAATCTTATCAGGATGGCAACCAGATTTCTTTTACACGCACACGCGGTGGTAGTGGTATTAAAACCTACAAGATGGTTTGTCTTGATAAGAAAAAAATTGCTGTTATGATAAGGCAAAATAACGGAAATGAAATATCAAATACGAACTCCAGCCAAAATCAAATAAATGCCTTTGTTCGACAGTGGAAAACCAGTAGCAGAAAAATTACTTAAGGGGCTCGGCTGTGTTTCACTGAGTGAAGTTAAAATATTAT
Source organism: Callyntrura guangdongensis (assembly GCA_027744295.1). Lineage (NCBI taxonomy): Eukaryota > Metazoa > Arthropoda > Collembola > Entomobryomorpha > Paronellidae > Callyntrura > Callyntrura guangdongensis. Next base: position 12,171 of record JAHZNB010000007.1, on the reverse strand, counting down.
TACCAAACGACATATTAGAGTAATATGCGGCCAACATCAAAGTCATTGGACCTGAATTATTACATTTACACCGAGTCTCTTTCTTTCTTCCTGCATTACAGTGCCCATGATGATGACGATGGCATCTCATGATTTATTAGCGAAAGTAGACGATCGTCATGTTACGTTGCTCTTTTGGCTCATGAATACAAAAAATCATGCTGTCTTCTTGTTCTTCTTCGTCCCAATAGGATTTTATCATCATGTAATTTTCATAATGTGATGCGAGTCGTATCACTCCAAATCTTATTTTGTAAAGTACACTTAACAACCATTCCAAATCAAAGAAATAGTAAAAAGGAAATGATAGATGCTTCATCGGGTGTTGTTGCAAGCTCTGAATTGTTTCTTCAGTTTTAAGTTGCAACTTTCAATTTATCTGGTACGCTAACAAAGTCATTCCAAAGATTGAGCCAGCAGCTGAAATATATTTGAAAACGATTGAGGAAAGGACAAGTAGTCTTTGTACCCCTCGTGATATGATATGGGATTGTTTTTGTGTAACAAACATTTGCGGCTACAATCTGGCTGCAATAATATTGATAGATAATTCATTACAGCTTTCCCAAATGGTTTTAGCATTAAACCCAATAAAGTCATTTCGTGTCTACCAGGCACAATCAATGGTCAATTTACTTCTAGCCGTATTTTTTATTCGAAAATATATTTTGTCGAGGACGTGAACAAGAACGATAAACCAAAACCAACCGAACTGTTTCTGCAGAGGTCTTGCGGCAGATGATCAACAAATAATCATGGAATCACACATTTTTTGGATGCAATTCAAGTGGTTTGTCTTTCCGAGTGCCGGTATTTGTTTTGTCATGTACATACAACATGACTTGTCATATGCTAGACAGACATGAAAAACTAAGCCCTACAGAAAAATTTCAAAAATAATTCGTTTTAAAGCACTTTCGCATTTTATTAAAATAGCCTTTGCTTCATTCTTTGAAAATCGTACATGGCTACCCAGTTTTTAAATGCAAGAAATGCATTCACTTGTAGCAAGATATTTTAAGCTGCCTAAATTAGCTTATGTGTTTCAAAATGGTACCAGTAAAATAATACTAAAACAATAACATACTTTAACCTCATCTCTTATTTTATAACAGTCACGTAGTTATTTTAATTATTATTAAATAAGTTTTAGCAGTTCAAAATAACATAAATATTAACACGAGTTAAAATAGTTAAAACATAAAAATTATAACGGTTAGGTTCACTCTCAGGTTAAAAACAAAAACAACTCTTAACCATATTGTTTTTGGGCAGTAATTATTATTAATATGTAAGATCAAATCAAGCAAACAAAAATCATTGCGTGAAGATATACTTAGTAGGTAATTACGATTAGTCGAATGCACACAGTTGGATTGATTGCTTTTGTTATCAAAACTATATTAAGTTAAATCTGGGGATGGTGGGGGTGGATACGGTGGATACGACCGAATTGTGGAATGCGGACTGGACGTATGGGGACTTGGAGGCGGGGCAAAAGCGTAAATATCTGAATTGTCACAAACATCTGTACTACATGGAGTAGGAGGAGGAGCTGGCTCAACAGATTTATAGTACATAGCAGCGTAGTTACCATGACAGCAAAAGCTCCGTACTTCAGTGGCAGGTGAGGGATGGGGGACAAGTAGCTCACAATATGGAGAGGATCCAATAGATGAAGTTCCATTTGTACTTGCAAACTGATGCAGAGTGTCCGCTGTATGAACGGTGGTCATGTTAGTGCCTGGTGCGTTTAAGGGGTCTGTACATGCGTCACTTTCGGAAGAGAAATGACCACTTTTAGTTCTAATACAGTACCAAGTTATACCACCAACAATAATAGCAATCATGATAACTATAGGCGTGACAACAGTCGTCATTGAACTGTGAGCTTGACTTGCTTCCGGTGGATTAAGATTTCCATCTTTGTTTGCGGCACAGGCCAATTCGCTTTCATCATAACCTGCCAAGCCAGGACAATCCACTTTTCCATCACAAATTTCATGTTTTTTCAAGCACATTGGCTTGAAGCAGCCGCCTTCACAAGGACAGTGAAAGTCACAAAACTCGTCGGTACAGTCTAACTCGTCCGACCCATCGGCGCACTCCGCCTTGCCGTTGCATTTCAATTGAAGAGGAATGCAGCCAATTTTACCACGAGTGCATGAAAATTCATGCGGACCACATGGAAGACGATGACCACAAGTACTACGATCTTCCATGGACAGAACGAAACCCTCGAAGCAGGAGCATTCCATATCTACACATAGTTGGGTGCATCGATTGTTACAATTGGGAAAAGGCTGCGGAAAATATAATAAAAATATAGCGTAATTTCTTGCACATAATACAATTGCAATGCAATCATATAAATCATAAAATAGGTATGTAGCTTACATGATCATAAACAGTGTCATTGATAAAAACAATGTGATTAGCCTTTTCATTTCTGGGCAGAGCATGATATCTTTCTTCACCAGTATATTTGTCCACTCGTTCTACACCGCCTCTTTCTTCAATCCAATACACAAACCTAATGTTCATTAAAAAGAATCGAAAAAATCAAAGTTTAGTTTTATTTTAAATTTCCTTCTATAAATTTTCGTTCCGTATAAAATCCGTTATTAAGTAACATCATTATTTATTTAGTATTTAATAACTTGGTATGATTTTACCTTCCCATCACTGCAATGCTAAGTGGGGAATCTAAGCCACTTAATAACATTTTTCTGTTTCCTCCATCTAAGTCGCTCGTCTCCAATCTTCTACTTCCTGCATCACTCCAATAAAGCAATCCCTCCGCTATGTCGACGGCAATACCACCCACAGAATGCGCTCCACGTACAATAACGACTCTTTGCATGCCATCCACCTTAATTCGTTCAATTTTTCCATCGTTACTAAAATATAAATGGGAATGGTAAGGATGTAATGCCAATATTCTTGGTCGGATTTCTGAGTCATCATCTCTGTCGTCATTTCCGGTTCCTGCACTAACAACACTGGCACTGCTAAGGACGCTCCCTAGATTTTTTCCCAATGGATCTGTCACATTGATGGAGTTGTAGTCTTCACATGTCCAGAATAATAACTGTCTTACGGGATCAAACACCAGATCAAATGCTTTGAACGTTTCATCTACATAATTTATCAGCATAGTTGCTCCGCTTCCATTTTCAGCAGCTTTTTTAATACTTTTCTTTGCATCAATCCAGTAAATACTCCGGGAATATCCATCCCATGTAACTGCACTAATACCCCTTTGTTTTTGTGACTGGCCACCCATTACTACGGCATCAGGACAATCATCCGAGTCCAAAATCAACCTAGATACTGCAGCTCCACTGGAATAAAGTAGATATTCTTTAGGTGGTACACAGTGGCTACCATTAGGAGACAGCTTATAATGTGTTGGACATCCACATTGTGCAACAGTTCCAACTTCCCAGACTTCCCCACCTTTACCGCTGCCGGGAATGGAAAAGCACAGATGGCTGCAGTTAATAGCAGCACAAGGATTCCATCCACCCTGTTTAAGTTTATGATAAATTGCCATATCAATGACATTTTGTGCTGCTGCCAACCTCTGTGGTCGATCTTGACCTCCACCATCGTGAAATATATTTTCACTCTTGTGGGCTCTTTGAATTGTTTGAGATGTCATATCACTCCAGTAAATGTATTCCTGGTACTGTGCAAGAGAGAAAGGTTTGAATCCATTTCGGGCTCCTTGAACAATTTGACGTGTTCTATGAGGGTCGCCCAATAAACTACACCGTTCGATGATCAGGGCGTCAATATCTGTCCAGTAAAGATAATTTTCATCTAAATCGATGGTAAGTCCATTAGCTCTACCAACTCCGCTCACGAAAGTTGATCTCTTTGAGCCATCCAGTGCAGCTTTTTCAATTGTTGGATTACTTGTCTTCCAAAGGGCATAATACATCCATCCTTTTATTGGGTGTAGCGTAATGCTTTTAGGAGAATCTACTTCCAACCACATAACTGTTCTTCTGTTGTTTCCATTTAACTTTGCTACTTCTATGCGATTTCTTTCCAAGTCTGTCCAGTAAATATTTCTTGATAACCAGTCTACAGCAATTCCCTCAGGTGTTGCCACTCCAAACTCAATAACCTTTTCAGTATCACTGCCATTCATAAAGGCACGAAATATTGCTTTGATTTTTGTATCGGACCAATATATTCTCGAGTCAACAGTATCGAAGTCCAAAGCACTAGCTGCTTTCACTTTACTAACAGGAATAACATCATCCATATTAGTACTTGCAGTTCTATTTAAACTTATTCTGTGAAGGTCACCATCCCTCGAAAATACCAAAAATGCGTCCGGAATGGTGCACGATCGCCCATCAGTACTTAGCTCGTAGCCAGATGAGCATGCACATATATAACTTCTGGATGGAATATTTGGTTTAAAAAAACATAAATGTTCGCATCCCCCATTGTCGCCTCGGCATGGGTTTGTGATGTTCCACATTTTTGTATCACCCACGTTAACTCCCTTGATTCCCATAGGATCCATGAACGGCTCTTTTATGGTCATTCGATTCAGTCCACTGTTTTTCTCTGCCAAAAAGAGGAATGGTGATGTCAGTAAAATCTTCAGTGTCAAGTGATATACGACGGATATCTGCACCTCGTGCTACAATTAAGAAATTATTCATTTCTGGGGCACAACGTGATGTACTATTCGGAAGAAGTTTGATCCCAATTGGGCAAGCGCATTGGTAATAAGGTTGGACGGAATGAAGAAGGCACAAATGACTGCAACCGGCACTGGCACACGGATTTATGGGATAATGGCCAGTCCATAAAGGAGGTGGATACAACTGGTCCGAGAAAACAGCAAGATCCATTGGCGTAAGGGGTTGTTTGTGGGTCAATGTTTTCCAGTCACTTCCATTCGCCCACATAACGTGAAGAGTACTAAAATTTCAAACATAACAGTGTTATAACTTTAGAGAATATAAAAACAATTACTAATTACACAGTTCATTAAAAATTTCATACATTACAATATATAACATAAAACTACAACGTCAGTATTCGTCAGCTTACTTTGTTCGCCAGTCCGACCAAAATAAGAAACCCGTACTGTACACCAACGCAAACGGATGCAGCGGAGCTCCTTTATTGATGGTTATACGACCCCCGCCTTCATAATCTACACGGCCAATGTAGTGAAGATTGGCGTCTGCCCAATATAAATGTTGCTGAAACAAATCTAGGGCAATGCCATTTGGCCAAAAAACATCTTTGTCGACAATCACCTTCCTCAGACTCCCATTCATAGAAGCTCTCTCAATTTTAGGATGTTCTCCCCAGTCACTCCAAAACAAATACCTAAGAAAGCCAAAATCGACAATGTAAAATTAAATTATTGTTTTGTCATAGCAATTTGCTATATTTACGAATGCTTAGAAAAATGAAATTTTTAATTCACAAATAGCTCACCCAAGATTCGGTGCTAGGGCAATGGCACGTGGCTGATCTATATCTTCCCAAATCAAAACTTTTCTGTTGAAGGGTGGATAAATAGAGACTACTTCCAGACGATTTGTTTGCGAATCGGTCCAATAAAGATTACCAGTCACATAATCACAAACAATGTCTTCTGGAGCTTCAACACCTGTAGAAACGATTGTCGTCTGAAAAATCAAATTGGTCATCATTATTTACTTTACTGTTTACAAAACAAGAGCAATGTTCAATGTATGTGCAGAACTAATTATTACTTTTTTATTAGTGAAAGGCAACGGTGGAATAGAGGCTTGTGTAGCAGTAGTATTGAAGGAGCTGCATTCAATTTTCTCTCGTTGAATATCCAACCAACACACAACCCCCAATTTGTAATGAATATCTAATGCAATGGTATCTGCTAAATCGCCAACGACAACAGAAGTATTTCCTCGAATGTTAGAGCTGCCTCCGCGAAAGTAAAAGTCGATTATGCGAATGTCCTTCCTATTGGCAAAAATCAGTCGCGGAAGGGATGGCGTTGAGATGGACGATGAGGAGTGTGATGGCAACCCGGACGGATTTGAACCTTTCTCTAAATAAGAATAAGCGCACAATATAAATCAGACAATAAGCGCTTCAAATTGAATTCAATATTGGAAATGGTACATTTTAATAACTTAATTGGATACTTTTCTTACGCGTTGTGAAAGGCACATGGTGAACAAGAATAAGTAGGAAAAGGACTAGAATGTTCTGAAGACTGTAGAGGGGATTTCTGGGCGGAACATGTGAATCAGCATAGCATAATCTCTTCTCTATTCCTCCAAGTTCTACTTGTCTTCTCCTTCCTTTAAAAATGGCAAAGCGGGTGACCACCGGTTGTCGCTTAAATGGATGTTGATATTGCTGAAGATGCTGCTGACAAATTCCATGACTCCACGGAACATGATAATATTTACAGTCATGGCAGCTCTGTTTTGAGATCACGCTCTCATCTCCATTTCTTTCAGTATGCTGCTTTGATTTTTTCTCTCTTCCGGAGGGCGATAATAATGGCAGCCCTTTGCACCTTTCATCTTCTTTTATCCTTGTCTTCGTACAAGGACACATAATTGAGATGATCAGCTTGTCACATGTGTGAACATCGTGACAAATCTCTGCTAGCTGGAGTGATAAGTTACAGGCCTACCGCACCGCTGATAACACGTGTCGTCTCAGGGAAATTAACTGCAACAACTCAGCAACTCTACCAAGCAATCATACGACGACAATTTAATCACTGATACCAACCTCAGCTGATCTATGAGAGCATCTAAAATACATCCCGTTCCGTCAAACCTACCTTAGTTGTTGATTAAAAAAGGACCTCCACCTCAGACAATAATATCAATGTCACTAAAAACAAAATTCCCATTTACAATTACACTTTTGTTTACGTTGTCATCCCCGTTCCGTCTTAGCACTGCTAGTTTCATCTCTTAACACAAAACATTCCACATTTAAATCAGCAGTTATTGACACCGTCATGTGTCACCAGCGTTGACTGTCTGTCGTTAAATTAAGGCCCGTGACTACTCACCACACTACACATGGCTAAACTTAATGCTAGTAATAAGTTGATGCATACAAAGTCTGACTATTAAAGTTAAATTTGCTGGCAATAACACTTGAGAATTAGCGTAACGTAAATAAAGATGCATTGTCATACGAAAAACATGAAATTTCTTTCCATTCGTTGCTGCTGCTGGATGAATTGGATCGGCAAAGGGAACTAGAATCAAATGCAATGCCGCTCTGAATGCTCAGTGTATTCTGCCGATGAAAACAAAAAATATACAGTGAGCTGATGGTATGACTAGATGCTATAGGAGGAGCTTGTCATATACTCAACAGCTACTCTCAATGGTCTAGTTGCGTTAAAAGAAATAGGGACGGAGGACGCAGAAATGAGAGATCAAAGAGATGTAAACTGTGTTGTGTTTTTGGCAGCAAGAGAACTAGATGAGCTGAAGAGAACCCCCACGTGTGTGTGTAGTAATCTCATCTTTTTTCTCTGCTGTTCGAGTCGTTTGCTTTTACATTGTACTTTTTTACCTTGTCTTGTTGTACTGTTACCATTGTATTTACAATGCAAGCACATACACAAAATATTGAGAGAATAAGAATAAGCCTTTTTACAATAAAAGCATGTAATGTAAGATACGACGATGTAACGACGAATTATACGAGTACGACCAGCACAGTCATCAATCATACTACTATACTGCTGGGGGAAATGAGTCGAGCATAAACGTTGAATAATGAATGTAATGTCAATGATATCAATATGTAATCAGTAATCAATAATCATCCATGAGTTACCGCAGAAGAGATATGTTAACATCATATTCAATATTGTTAGGTTTAACCCTTTTCATAGAAAGTATATGGTCATCATGTATTTCAAAAATTACACATTTTCAAAATTCAGTGAGCCAAATGGATGAGTAAAGAAAAACAGATTGCACCAAAATCATGCCAAAACTTACTGAGTTAAGCCAATGCCAAAACGAGGTGAAATGGAATATCTACGTGAATACAAACGTAAACAAACCAAACATAAAAAGTTTCAACATTTGTATCTAATAACAAGTTAAATAAAACCAATCAATCAACATTTGACACCTTTAATTCCAAGGATTTGGCCTAGGTTTTCAAATCATCCGAAGCATTTATCTGGGCCGAATGCAATTAGTATAACCAAAACCTTTCATAGGAGGAAATACATACAAGATTCTTGAGTTTAGCTAAATTAATAATGCCATCACCGTTATTTTCCTCACTGTTGCATTCGGCCGAGTGGACACTGCACTCCCACTAGTCCCACGTACGATATTGACTTAGCTGGCCATGAGAGAAGTTTACATAAATCACAAGTTGGTTTTACGTGGAACGCGAATTTTACCCTCACATCATCCATGACGACTAAAGAATGTATACGTTCATTCCATGAATAATTTTGGTTTTATTCTTTGTTTTGGTATATAGTTACCACAACAGTCAACATTTTACAGCGTACCTACTATACGCTACATAAATTATCCTAATCATAAAATGTTTCAATCCAAAGTGCATATGTGGCATTTCAGGACATTGCAAACAAATGTCGTATAGGCATGGTGACAGTGCATACAACATTGCAAATTTGCAAATTATTGTTGTGTTGTGGACCGCAACTTGCGGTACGCATAAAATAGTAAACCAAAACCAATCATTTTCCTATTTCGTACCATTCTATTCCGCCCGACTATAAGACCTACCTGTTGTTACAGCCCACGGCACTCAACCCACTACTTTGCTTGTGTGCTTGTCGGGCCTGGACCACTTACACGTTTTTACATTGCAGTTTGCAGTACAATGATGCAGTATGCAGTGCATACGTAGTAGCTAGCTAATATGTAAATAAGTTAAATAATAAAATAATAAAAAGCTGTAAAGCTGTATAAAGACGCAGATGAAAATAAGCTGATAAGCTATTGGATTCTTCCCCAGCGCCAAAGCCACTACTTTGTTTTTCCCTTCGCGGAGTTTTCTTCAGACCTGATATCATCATGTTCTGCACCGACGAAACACAAAATCCGAGTCGTGCTCTAGAGCTGCCTCCTTAACATCTTTAATTAAAGTTTCTTTTTCCATTATATTCCATGTTTGCTTGTTTTCGTTAGAGAAAATACAATTTTTTTTAAAATCTCAATATCGATATGATATTTTTAAGAATTCTCTGGAAGTACACACGAGGTATTTGCTGGTTACATATTTAATACGTTTCTTATCCCTCTCTGACTTAGGCATCTTTTTGCGTCAAAATAATTATGCCAGGAGTCTATTATTCTATTTCACAAAGCGATTTTGACTATAATTAGTTGATGTCAAAATCGCTTTGTGAAATAGGCTCCAGAAGTATAAATATGAATGACATCGGTAGACAAAATTAACATGAATTCACGAGATAATATTCATAAATAAATTCAAGGAGCGTACAAGGTTAATGACACATTCATGGAAACGGTAAATACATTTGTTGAATGTTTTAATTAAATGTTTGAATGTTTATAGATGTCATTACTATTGCTACGTTGTACGCTCCTGTCGCTCCATACATAAATTATGCAGAATTTAGTGGAAAAGTACAAATTCAAAGCATTATCATAATCGTAAAGAACAAAGTTGGATAAAAAGAAAGTCTAAAATATTTCCATCCTGTTGATGCCATTGGTTACATATTAACACATTTATAAGCTCATGCAAATAGAAGAGGTTAAAAAACAATCTGGATCAACTCAAGGAGGTTTTATATGGAATGACACACTCATGGAAACGGTAAATACAATGTTTTATAAAACATTGTAAACATTGTAAAATTTTAGACATCTTTGACCAGAAAAAATGAAAAGCAGAAATCATTTTGCAACATCAACAACATTTTGCTTTACTTGCTACTGCTACCGACGCAGTTCGATGTTCGATATATTAAATGCTGAAATAATTTTGAAGAATATTTATCCACTATCAACTATAAGGGATCATTCAATTAGAACGTAACGCAAAAAAATGGGTTTTTAGGTACCCCCCTCCCCCCTGGTCACACTTTTTTTAACATGGGGTAAATGGACACGTTAACATTGTTGTCACGGTTCCATGTGTACCCCCACCCCCTTTACATGCGTTACCTTCTAATTGAATGCCCCCTAATCAACTATTGTTACGGCCTGGCATTTTTTATTTATTTTTGTCAGCTATTTATTCGGCAAGGCTGTGCTGCTGGATCTTGTACACATCATATTGTAGTATGGATTTATCGAAAGAAAAATAAACCTCTACAGAAACTACGTAGTATATTTTTTGATTTGTGAATAGTAAATGCTATAAGAACTCAGATTCCAAATAATATCAACTTTAGTTTGGTTACGATTCAAGATGCAAACGATGCAATCTTTTTTGTGGTTTTACTTATTGCTTACATCTCTATAGAAACATATTTGTCCTCTGCTTCGTTTGATGTTCACGTTCACGAAAGATGCCCGGGTGCACGGCATTCATTATTCATAAACGTTTATATTTTGCATACAAACATTTGTAAACAAGCAAATAATATGTTGCTACGTTTGCGCTTGTAATTACAAGCTCAAAAAATCGTTATGGCGTATTTCAGTTTAAAATCCTTGGACAACACATTTTTAATAGGTTGCTGCGATATCCGTTTTAGCAAATCTACTTATCCTCACTTAAATTGGGTAAAAAGCAGAGAGTTGAATTAATAACATCTGAAAAAGAAAATTAATTTTTAATTAATTAAGAAAAACAATTTTACAGTTGGGTAAAAAGCCAGAACAATTATCATTTCTTTGTGAAATCATCGTAAAATTCGTAGTCTAAATTGTTATTTCCAAGGTGGGTATATAAAACGAAATTAAATACCTAGGTTATAAGTTCCTATTATCTTGGTTATCTCTAATTTACGTTGGAACTACGACTTTCTGCACCTACCAATAGACATTATAGACATTACCAATGACTAATGACATGACATTTTACAATTATATTATGCATGCAAATTCCCTGGACTTCAAGGAAGTTCCTTGGACAGAATGCCGGTAATGGGGTATCTTGCGACCTTTTGAGGCAGCTTACCACCATCACATAGTACAAAGATATACATACACACAACAACAACAGTACTGTACTGTACTAGTAAATAGTAAATACGCAATGGTAGAACTCGTAGTAAAAAAAATAGTGTATAATGTATGCTTGAATTGTCTAACGAGAAACAAGCGCAAGCGGCGGTGCATTTGACCAAACCAAATGATTGTCTGTTTGTTTTGACGACGTAGCATTTTGAAACACCGGAAATCTTTCATTGATTCGTTATATTTATAATACACTTCTAATACTATACCAATGTTAAAAAAATAATAATATTTACACAAATTTCAATCCAGATCCAGAAGCAGATACTATTTTTGATTTTCGCAGACATGTGATCCCGTCTTGAATTAAACGTTAAATAAAAATTGAGACTGGCCTCTGGCAGCAATCAAATTTCAGAATCCCATATGATCCAAAAGTGAAATCGGGGGAAATTCTTAAAATTAGCTAGGCTCTAGAAGAAACATTGAATAAATATTATACAGTAAAATGATGGTTTTTGATTCATCGCCTTCTGTACTAAAGTTTAAGTACTCAAATATTTTAATCGGTTAGTAACCTTACTGTATTGGAGTAATTAGAGACGTCACTAGAAGTTCAAATTCTAAACTTAATCAGCATTACATTCCTAACAAGTTCGTTATTTGTATTATTACCTTTACGCAAAAAGAATACCGCGGTCGACAATTAACGAATATTTCGTTTTGTCTTTGCATCTTGAATTACAATCGTAAGTGGTGAGGTAGCTGAGCAATTCGTGATCACGTGATCAGTAATAATGACGGACGCAGGTTTCTTTCGGGTAAGTTATTAACATAAATAATAATTAATGGGTACGCCAGCTTAAAATGATTTGATTGGTTATAGGTATAAATTAAAAATTCAATTTGTTGAATTGTGACTTGTAACAACTTTTCAATTAAATGTGTCATTGTCATTCAGGGTACGTCAGCGGAACAAGAC
>JAHZNB010000006.1:0-12296 GCA_027744295.1 Callyntrura guangdongensis | reverse complement strand
GAAAAGTGCGTAGTCACTAAGCATATGAACCGAATTTATTCCTATCTATATATTTCACGTTCAGTATGTTCCTTTTCAAGAATCATCTACAGCAGCAGTGAGTCATTCATACTCAGTGTGTACACAAAGCAAAGCAGCATCTCTTCCAACGAATTCCGAATAGCATGTAAACATGAACCCGCAAGAAGTTGTGCGTTTTTGTAAAATCCTTTGCGTAATCCTTATAACGTCTCGTCTTAATTTTGTTACCCTTCTACTAATACCAGACTTTTTCAGAAACTATGATAAAAAGCGATGAAGTATGAAAACCTGCCAGAGACGGTTTACAGTTTCTGACCACGGCAATAAGATTCTGTTTCAATACTGTTGTAGTTGTAACGTTGTGCTTTCTCCTTGCAATTTAGGTATATTTATGATTTTGAGCTGCTTTTGTTGTTGATATATTTTACTACTTCTTTTGGTAAAGCAAGTATTTCAAGAGCAGCAACTCACAAAAACCCGCTGCTTAGATAAGAGACTGTTATTGTAAACCCTTTCTGAAAAGAAATCCAATATCTCTCCTTCTTCTTGTAATACACAACAAAGCCAGCGAGATCCATATCAAAATGTCAAACCGCATGAGTAGCCGATTTTTTCCTTTCCTTGTGTTATGCTGCCTTTTTTCCTGTTTGAATATCAGACAAGACAAATAAACAACGACGAGATGACGAGATACAGCAAAAGTCTCACATCATCCCAGTCCCAAGAAATGATGACTCACACATTCTAGCATGTGTGTACAGTAGTATTATTATTATTACACTGCGTATTACAAAATGAAACGCCAAATATGGCAATCCTTCTCATTAAGGTGGCTGCACCAAATAAGGGAGAAAATCACAAAATCCCCCTTTTATCACAGTGATCATCAGTTTGTCGAATGAGCTGCGGGCAATCATTCATGTAAAATTCAAGTAATGTACACTGTCTGTCTGTACGCATCTCATAAACATGAGCCGTACAGCCTGTCCGTAGGCATAAATGAATAGGCTATAAAGGCACTTTGGAGGTAGCAAGGGTTTTTGTTCAAAATTGTGTACGGCAAAAGCTCTTTTGTAGAGATAAATGAATATTTAAATTGTGTATGCGCCCAGCTTTGTTACTTCAAATTTCAAAGCAAAATACCAGTGTATAATTTTCCATTTCCTTAACTTTGTAACATCTTCATCACATAACGTGTCTATTGCGTGGCGTGTAAAAAAGTGGAGACATTCGAGCGTTTTTCATGCAGTGCGCGTGTAAATACTCGTTTGATATCCATTTAACAAACTTTACGTACGACCGCCTCATCATCAACTTCCCGTGTGTGTAGGCAACTATAATTCTTGTTAGTATGCAGGAACCACGTAAAACTATTCAGTAATGACTGATGCTAATGAATCATTACATTTTGTGGAGTGTCACATGACAGGTAAGTATAATGGATATGATCATTGACAGACTGTTTCTGACACAGACACATGCATCATCTTTTCTCCTCTGCATCCAACAGCTATGCCATTTGTAGCAGTGGAGATTCATTATAATAACCGTGTAATCCTTAACTCTACGACGAGTCACGTCAGTTCTCCGAACAAAAAAACACTGCAAAAACGCTTCTAGTCTTAATTACTGCTACCGGCTATACTTACCAGAAACGAGGATGAAATGAAATGANCCGGCTATACTTACCAGAAACGAGGATGAAATGAAATGACAGTTTGCAAAAGAGCTAGAAATTCTATAGCTTTTATACACCCCTGCTCTTTTCTTTCCGCGGAGGTGGAGTAGAAAAAGATGAATATTTTGTCGGGAGCGGCAGCATGATCGATTGTCATTGTAAACTTGGCTGTGGATGTAAGTGTGTATACGCGTGATGATACGAACGTCTGTCGTAAAATGTAATTTATAGGATAACCATGTAAGTCCATATTAACAGACGTGTCGAGTGATTGATATATGCAATATTCGCTTAAAACTTAGGATACTTTTACCAGCGATTAATATGTTGACGAGCAAATGGTAATTATTCCATCAACAAAACATGATCGACAACTACTGCTCAGGACCAAGAGAAGAGAGTCATGTTATGTTTCATAAGCGGCACAGACTTCATTAAAAGATGAAGTTCTCATCAATGAAGGACTCTAACCACAAGAAATTCGTTAGGTCAGGAAGGAAAACCATTAAAATTATAAACCGTTAAAACTTTTTAGCTCGTGTTTTAGCTCCTTGTACCGTTAATGCCTTGTCAAAAACTTTTGGATGCACGGACAACCATACATGACAATTTCTGCTACCGGGTATTTTTATTACGCAAGTTGTGTCATACCATAGTAAAAAGTCACGCAGCATTTGGTTGAAACATTACTGTTGGTATTTCTTCTTGTAAATTATCTTTAAAATAAAATAAAACCTCACAGGGCATGACACAAATCCTTCCTTTTATGTTGTATATGTATATGTAACACGACTACGACACATTACTCGAGGAACAACAGTATAATAAAAGTGCTTTCCCCACGCCGAGTATACAAATTAATATAAATGTTCAGTCTACCAGTGAAACAGCACACAACATGAGTCGCCATTCTTACATACTCAAGTATTCCAAGTGTATTATTTATAGACTGACGATGAACATTAGATAACACAAACATAGCTAGCAAGTGGTATCACTCTGTTCTGTCGTCTGTATGTCTTCACCTACAAAGTGTAATTCCAAACACACTGGTGACAAAGATATTGCCTGATATGATACTCGACTGATGTCTATCTTCCCCGCCTGTCTTTTCCGTTTCCAGAGGATAAATACAGAAAACTCTTGTGTTACTTCAATCTTGCATGATGATGGGAATATGAGAAAAATAAGATGTTTGTGGTTGTTTAAAATAAGCATCAGTATAAACATTGGACCGTACAAGTGATATGCGTCTTTGATGATCTCACAGAGAGCGACAGACAGTGAGATGAACTGAACTAATAGACATAACGGATATGCAACCATATATATATTTATATCAGGTTTTGTATGTTAGAGAAACGTAGCACAAATGACAAAAAATACGTTATGAATGGTAATTTTTTCTTTCTTTCCCGGGAAGGGACAAACATTATACAATGTGTTGACGATATGCCGAATGAAAGCGCATTTATTCTGGAGAAAACCAATTCAGATCTAATTCTTTGATATGACCTCTTTCATGTTCTTTATTTATGATTGGAACTCTACTTACACACACAAACACATACATACCAACACACCCGATAATATGTTATATGTGATACGAGCAATTCTGAAAATAAACTGAGAGAAAATGAGAATAGACATGTACGAATGATAATCTGAGAACAGCACATTCATGAAATGTGTAACTTGAAAGAGAGGAAATGTGCCTTTCAAATCCTTGTCATTCCACTATCACTTCCACTACTATACAACGATCACACCAAAGCGATCTGATATTGATGCAGGTCATCAAAAAAACTTTTTATATGATTGTCGTCAATGTCTGCGGCGAGTAGAAAAAGAGAAATAGAAAAGATCCTCCCCATAAAAAGCCAGTCCTTTCTGTGAGCCTAGTACGTACGAATATGCATGTACCCAGGCATCATGTGGGAAGCATATATTGTGGCATTATGTACCTTCGAAAGAAAATAATAATTCCAACCGTGTGTCTGCTCTCTTTGCCTAACAAAACAAATATATACTGATTTTCTGGTCACAGCATAAAAACTTTTATGTGTCAGTTGTGGCCCTAAAAAGTAGGATTTTCTCTGCAGTTGTCTCCCTGACATGTCAATCGTTCCGTTTATAGAACTGCGTCAATAAACTCAATCATTTTTGATTTCAGCACGCCGTCAAATAGGTCGTTCGGAGTGTTTTTATGCTAAGTAAATTGCTTTTCCAAAAAATGCAGAAATTGTCTTTTTTGCGATGGCTATGATGCTGATAATCATAGGTTATTCTGGAAATGATGATGTGGGACTTGAAAATCTGCGTGTGTATATTATGTATGCCAGTACGCGTGTACTTAATGTTCTTGAATATTCGACAGGTAGGAAAATGATATGTAACGAAAGAAGCATTTTCTTGATTATTCTTCATCTACTATGTAAATCCTTTCATGCAAAGGATGTTGATATCAACGAAACTCCCTTCTGTGATAATGACGGCTGAACTTTCTCACCTTTCAGCAGCAGAACGTGCTAATAGCTCTATAGAGCAGACTACTCGGATACGATTTTACGTCAGCAAAAGGAGCTGCGTTTTTGGTTTTTGGTAAGATGCTGCACTGAAATGGATAAAAGCTTCTCTGGTTCCCTCCTTCATGAAGTAAAAAAGTCACATACCTACTTTGGAAGAATATGATGGCGAAAATAGGGCAGCGGCAAGCACTAAGGTGTAAGAATGCACACTTTTTGTCTATTCATGCATAATGTAGCGTTACATTTTTCGTAAACAAGGTATCTTCTATAAAGTGGGGTTAAGGTACACGCGAGTAATAGAAGAACAGATCCTTATCAAAATATCTATGTCCTTTGCGTAAAAGAATTTCTCGTGGTTGCACGTAAATACATGCAAGTACATATGTATATTTTGCGTCGTTGTCGCAGAAATAGGAACGGTTCTTGACGCTTCAGTGAGCAAAATTGATGTTTCCATTGAAAGTAGGATAGGATAAGTGTCATGTCATCATAACATAACCATTTGTGTGGTCCAAATAACCTGGATTTCCGCCACAAGAAGCCACCAAACGAGAAGCAGTGATACACCGTATCCTTTTTCTTTTCTTGTTTAACAGAGAAAAAACTTGACTGTGCTTAAGTTAATGGACCGTGAATTTAGCAGATCTATTGATATTATTACCACGTTATGCAGAAGAGAGAAAAACTACGTCGTTGTAAAAAATACTGTATTAATCACCGCAAAATGGATAAAAACGATTTTCTAGCTATAATTCAGTGTAAATTATCTGTAGATGGTTTGATGCCTTAGTGTGTGGGCGGTTGAGATTTGAATGGGTTTGTCGGTGTGTGATGTGTAACTGTCTAAACAAGGTTTAAACAAATACAAAAATTAACTTTGAGTAATTTATTGACACGTAGATCTAGTAAGATCTAGATCTTGTACTGAATACTTAAAGATTCTTTCAAGTACACAGATTTATTGTAATAACAGATTAACTCATTTTAACCTGGCTTTGAGGATGAGGACACGTTAATTTGTAATAGTATTAGCATTACTGTTTTAAATAATCAGCTAGATAATTGACTAGATTTACGAAGGTGCTCTCCACAAACCCAATTTGATAAGAAATAAAAAATATAGTTACAAAGTGAGCAACTTTCATTGGGATATCCCAAGCCCCTCTATATGGGTTTGTCGGTGTGTGATGTGTAACTGTCTAAACAAGGTTTAAACAAATACAAAAATTAACTTTGAGTAATTAATTGACACGTAGGACATAATATCAAATAGCAAAACAAACTCTATGTTACTGCTCTGTTTGTCTGTCTGTGACTGAATAGATGTACGATGCACTGCATGGTAAGTAGATTTACATTTTTAGTAATTCAATAGGACAACAAAAATTTACAAGTATGGTGAAAGCAATGGTTATTGAAAAACTCTCTACCATTTGTTTGAAATTAAAAGCTTTTCATATCAATTCTTGATTTTAACGTGTTTTTCTTAACTTTACAAACTGCGTTCAGAACAGCCAACAATTCATTGTTCATCCAGAGACATAACCAACATTGTTGCGGAAACCTGCGGATACTATTTTCTACATTCGATTCCAGTTACCGATTTCTTTTACTACTGACTGAATAGTTTTGGTTTTGACTGTCAAATAGACAATATAGGGAACAATGAAAGTGCAAGTGACTGGTTTCTTACATTGCGTGATGACATTCAATTAATCATCCAGTAAAGCATAAATGTTTTTTGTCATTAGCTGTAATTTCGTTGTAGGATATATGCGTAGAAAACAAAGAGCTCTTCACAGCCGCCTTGTAGTTTCAAAGATATACATAAGGGGAGTTATGTTAATATTTCATTTTAAAATATCCACCTCCTATTTCTTGTGACAAGACTACATGAAAATGGTATAACGCTAACACTACGTATAGCCTTTTCCGCGGCATCTCATACATACTAATGCTGCATCAGCATAACTCTTACAAGATCACGTTTCACTTTAAAATAAATATTATCTAGACAGACTTAAGCACTCTTATGTACGAATCTCAGCTCTCCTCAGATCAATACTTATACATATGTACAATAAAACCTTGTATGTACAAAGGCAAATTGCTCAACAAACATAAACTCTAAAAAGTTAGCATCGCTTGATTTCCATTAGATCAAATCCCATTTATTTCCTTGTCTCTGAACTCTTTTCACATAATCCTGAACTGCAAACATACCCAGACTTATATGTATAAATGTACGCATAACTATATAAAACGATCTTTTGAAACATGAATATAAATAAAACTGTTTTTGTCACTATTGTTTGCAAAGAAACCTATAAGTCGAAATTTTCCGCTTAAAACATACCTGAAAAGAAATGTTATTTCGTAACTGCTTCTGCACAGTCTGTATAATCGTCCAAATGGCATTGTGACAGTTGCGAACTTCATATACGTACCCTGACAGAACAAAAGTGTTAATAAAAACGAAAAGTATTTACTGCACGTATACACCAACTGACTGAATTTTCATTCCATTAAACTTTCAAAAATGAAGATACGACAAATTAAAAAGCAATTGAAAATGCTAAAAAAATATTTCCTTAGCCTAATAGGCACTGCACTTGACCCTTTAGATAAATATATACTATTACCTATTATTAATACCCTCATTATAGCTCACTTTTATACACCAAAAATAGATAGCCTGTGTATATAGATAGTAAATTAGCTACAAATCAATCTGGAAAGTATTGCTAACTTTCTCTGGTACTCGATATCTTGTCCATTCATTCATTATACATATCTTACTACATGAAATCACTTTATTACATCTTTATAGCTCGCCAATCATTCTCTCGAGCGTGCAACAAACAACATTGAATGTGCTCTAAAAACTTCTAAGGGAAACACTCTTTTAAACGCATCTACATACATTGCTAACTAAAAACTAATCAAGCTAAATCCTATTTTATATCCTGCTAGCAAAGACACTCGCTGTCTTCAAGATATTTATCGTATCATACATTTATTAATTTAATCAGATGCATTGAAGTAACGATGAAAAGTTATCCTTTATAACATGCAAGTGAAAACGTTTCAATATTAGTCAGTCTGTTAAGTGTTTAAAAGTTATAGTTGCACAAACATGCTCGACGACAGTATCAGGAAAAAATATCTAGCGACAAGTACGTTTCAAAAACATTTTTAAAGAGGAAATCCCTATCATACTACCATGAATGATCATTTGCATAAACACATAACATGTGTAGGTATGTCTGTGACACGGAGAAAAGGAACGGTTTGACCAAGTAATAAATTTTTGATGAAAAAATTCGACATGGATAAAGGAAATAACCGTAAGTAGATAGCTAACTACAAAATAAGTACGTTAGGCCTATAACCAACTACTTGTATACTTTGTTGGCATTTTCTTCTTCTTTATTTCCCAGTACTAAGTCACTCCACTCTCCCTTGATTTATTAGCTGAAAAACCCTTTTCATTTCACTTGTGACTGTGCGACGACAAGTAATAGAGGTAGGCAATGGTAATATAGGGTAGCTTAAAAGGCGTTGAGCTCTCTGCGTATCAGGATCAAACCTTACCATCTGAAAAGCGAGAGGCTGCTTGCATTCATTCAGGGATCAATACATTTCCAAAAATGTAGTATATACAAACAAGAAAGAACAACTGCGTACTCGCAATAACTGCTCACTCTTTCACTCATTCTCTGCCGCCAAAGCAGTAATGTTTGTTCGGGAAAGAACAAGATGAGAAAAAAAGTGAAACCAAGAAAGAGGAAACCAAAAAACGGACTACCAAGACTAAGAAAAAGTAGTCATCCTGGGATAGGAAAAAGGAAAACGAAGAAAAAGAGTTCTAAAAAACTAACTTCTATTTTATCCGTCGATTTACTACTCCCTGTCCTCGATTCTCTATGATTTTCGAGAGTATCAATAATTTCGTCATAAATATTCGGTCACACTGGAGAAAAGTGAGATCTCTCTTTACTATTAGGCTGCTCCTGGGTTCCTGTCTCATTTTGTCCTGGGTTCTTTGAATGATACCTTCATAGGTACATATTCTAGTATATAGTTTTTGTCCCTTCACAATTTTCTCATTTCCATCGCCTTCTCAACTAGTTTAGTTTTTTTTTAGTTTAGTGGTTTTGCTTGCACATGCTCTTCCTACTTTTTGGACTTTGACTTCTGACTTGTCTGTTCTTTTCAAATGAAGATGATCATTGGTGGAGGGCGGTTTAATAATAGTATTTGTATTCACGCCGTCTCCGCAAATACTATATTATGACAATACCCGATTATATGAAAGAATTATCATATTATATATAAACTTAAAAACTCGATACGTGAGACTATGGTTCCTAAAAATTGATAGGGAGCCGATAGTGGAATTTTTTTTCGTAGAAAACGTGCATAATATGCCCAGTCGTACATTATCGTCATTTACCATCCCCAACAGTCTACAATATTGACGATATATACATACCTAGTTTAGTTGAAATTATTCTCGTAACTTTTACGTATTCGTTAAACAAATATTACACTCTGCTTTTAATCCGATAGTCAATATCCAAGCAATATCTAATCTATGCCGCTTTTACCTTACACACTATAATATGTGCAATATATTTTAAACATGACCTCCCACAATGCATATATGTCTCAGAATTTGTAGTATAATTCGAACATACATATAGGTTAAAACTTTTTTCTTCTTCGCTTTTATAAATTCGGGACATATATATTCTACACGACTCCTTTTGTCGATCAACATAATATATTGTACTATATCCATGATTATTACAACGATTTCATTCGGACAGAAATCGATATAATCGTGAGAAGTGGTAGCCGAGGTTAGTAATACAGTAATAAATTTTCGTTCATTGAGGGCTCCCTCGATATTATTTTTTGTCTTCATATATAAATTCTCTCTGTTAATATGCACTAGTCGCCTCTCTTTTAGTACATCCCAGGTCAGTTTTGGCAGTTTGATGCATAACGGGTAAGTTTTACAGAGAATTTATTGAATTGCTTTTGTCTCGAACGAGAATCTTGTCATCGGTAGTAAGTAGACGGGAAAGGAGGGAGTATCTCTTTTATGAATATAAAATAATGTGGCGTCGATCAATTGTCCAAACTTTTTTTCTCGTTCTATTTACTTGCTCATTACCCATTCTTAAAACAATCAATGATATGTCAACATTTTATATTGTATTATCATCATTTACCGTTGTTGACGATCTTGTTTGATGTTTTGTGAAAATCAAAGTCATGTTGCGGATCGACGGAAGCCGATATAATAGGAAGCAGCATGCAGCTAGTTCAACAGCACAGTCGGAATATGTAAGAACATTGTGGCAACATTTTCTCCTCCTCCGCAATATCAAAAACATCACAACGTCAATAAGTAATGAAATCATCACAAATTCGCCAGTCGTCTCTGGTCAATGGCCTGTAAATTATTGAGTAAACTTGTGCTACTGCCAATAATTATGAGTCTTTATGTAGATACAATACAGACAACAAACCTATTCGTTTACTTTTTTGTTCTTTGGTTAACAAAGATCTATACAATAATAATAATTTGTTCCAATCTTGCTCCCTTACATTATTATAGCTATGCGAGTTATGCGACGTATGCGAGTTTTTTCAACTGCTTTAAATATGTACATTAGCTTATATGAAAAAACGCGGATAGATTTTCACTGATTATCATTGTGGCGGCGGTGGAAGTTGCAAGTCATGCTGCTGCTTCTTCCTTGAACAAACAAATAATAAAATATATATTCTAAGCCTAGCCCATGCACTTGCCATAACATCCTTTATCTCGATTATTATGTCTATACTATTATTTCTATTGGTAGGTACTCACTATTCACAATATTCGCATCTTATCTAAACTCGAGTGAACTAGAGACTTCTTGGAGTAGAAAGGAACAAAAGTTGACAAAAACCAGCGGGTACGCGGAGTTGTTTTAATAAAAATAACATGTTTAATACAATGCTTGACTAGGACTTTATAGACCTGTAAAATATGTACATGAAAATGTATGCATTTCCATAAAGAGGGAAACCATCTTGGACTTGTCGTGTCATGGCTTGTTAGTTACTTATCTTCTGTCGTGATGTGACTATTTACGACAATCACCATATTACACCCGACAACCAGCAACAATATTACGTTGAAGCATGCATGACACAGAAAGACATTTCCACAACGGTTTTCAAATGTCCAGCTTCGGCTACACTTGGGGCATGCTCTCATTTTTGTCTACAAAGAGTGTGTAGTTTACAATGAAACCACACAAACCAAAGCGATATTTTTGCGAGGTTCACCCCAAAAACAAAAAAAAATGGTTTCGTCTAGCTAGGAGAAAGTGTCAGTGTCCTTGCAAAGGATTACATGCACTATTGACTGCGTAGTTGTAAGGAATTTTACGAAGACGAACACATTTCATTACTTTTCAATCCTCTTAATAGTTATCCTATTACAACGGGTGTACCGACAGAGAGATGTTTTAATAGTGGTTACTCCCAACAGTTTACTAACTGTAGTTGGCCTTGCCGTTAGGCTGTTTTCTCATAAACACTGTCCGGCATTTCTAATAAAACCTTCCAACAAAATGACAAACACCCGAATAGAGAGTACATGAAGGGAAATATTAATGCTTGGCGGAAATGGGGAAAAGAAGAAATTTACCATGAGTAAAATAATGCCATCATCAACATTAGAGCTCTTATAACACATAAAAACCTATCTACACATCCATATCGACTACTGCTGCTGTTGATATACATGCCACTGACAATTTGCAATGCTGCATAGTTCCTGGTTTTTAGTAGTTCGTTTGTTGTGCAAAAGGAAAAGACACTGCCACTTTAACATAAAGTAGGCATGTCTGTCAGTAATTTCTTATCTGAAAGTCATAAGGACAAGAACGCTGCAATTTCTGCCGGTTTTTTTCTAGTATGCATAACTTCCTGCCCGCACTAATATAAAGAAGCAACCTCAGTAGTAAAAACAAGCAAAAAACAGTTCTATCTTTTAGTTTTCTACGACGTTAATGGGTGCAATTGTACAAATAGTACATACAGTAAATCATTGGTTGGCTCTCTCAAGTTTTGAATTACGCTCACATTATAGAGTTACCAAGACTTACAGAGGGCGAGACAGACAGAAAGGAAAGAAAACTACGTAAGCTCTGCGTTTATATTGTAGTTTTTACAGTTCATGAGAAGAGGCAGTTAGTAGTTAGTAATAATAAGGAAGGAACTTCTCTCTCTATTTCTTTAGCATCATTGTCATCATCATTATCATTTTCATCGACAACCAGATTGTTTCACTTTACACTGCCTGTGTGCCTCCTTTTCCTGTTCTATTTTTCGATGAGCTTCTCATTTTCTAAGACTATTCTTCACTTCCTTTTCTTTTTAAATGTAAATAAACCACCAGCAGCAGGGAGAGCCCAAAACTACTTACGGGGAGATATTTTGAAATATATGAGGCGAAGACGGCAGTAGGAACAGCTAACAGACACAGACATATACGTAACTGCCAGGGGAAATGAGTAGCTGTAGATGTGGAAGCACTCCAGGCAGGAAAATAGATACGGACTCAAGACATGATTAGATGATGAGAAACTAAAGTCAGTGCACCACCAAAGGAGATGTAAGTACAACAGCCTGCAAGCTGGAACATTTTATACGCGTGAGGAAGAAACAAGAAATGAAACAAGCACAAGTTGAGGAGTGAAATGAGTTGAATCTTCAATAAATTTTCACACACAAAAAAAACTTTGAATAAACCTATGAGTTGTGAAGGCAAAAGAAAAAGTGTGTCGAATGTAGAGGACGCAAAGTCTATTCACTCATACGTTCTTTTCGGTGTTTCTTGCATCACACAAATTTTGTCAGAAACTTTCAAGAACGCCGTTGCCCCAGTCCAGTCGCTCGGGAGAGTATTCGCGTACACTCACCCAGGCAAACGGAGGGCTCATTCCATTACAGAGTTAAGTTTTTCTTCCACACTTTTTAAAGATATATATGACCAAGCTATT
>JAHZNB010000005.1:0-42798 GCA_027744295.1 Callyntrura guangdongensis | reverse complement strand
GTAACGAATGTATCCTATAGGGTTTCCCAAACGCCGGTTTACCAATCTAGCCACATTTTCAGTTAATCCTTTTATGTATGGTAAAATAACTCATTTTACCATAGGTATTATGAGTACTTATAGTATGTATACGTATAGTATGAGGTACTTGAGGTTTATCCTCAAGTGGTTTGGGAGAAGAACTATAGAATTTCCTTTAAATATTTTCGATATGAGTAGTAACCCAGCCTCTAGGATAATGATTTAAATATACAAGACCATTGGCGATGTATTCAATCTCTTCGTCCAAAAAATCAACATCACAAATATTAAGAGCACGTTGTACCAAAGTGTTAACAACAGTGATTTTATGGGCCTTAGGATGAATAGAATGCCAATCCAAATATATGTCACTATGAGTCTCTATACGATGAATTTTGAATTTAAGACAACCATCATCTTGTCTCAAGAGAAGTACATCCAGAAATGGGAGCGTGTTATCATTTTCAATTTCATATGTAAACTGAACATTGGGGTCAAAAGAGTTAAGAAATAATAAAAGATTGTTAACTTGACGGTTTCTTACGACCATAAAAATGTCATCGACATATCGACGGTAAAATTTAATATTATTGTTGTTCTTGATAAGAGTGTCTTCTAGTTTTTCCATAAAAATGCCAGCGCCAATGGTTGACAAAGGACAACCCATAGCCATCCCGTCAATTTGTTCGTACATATGATTACGGAACTGAAAATATGTCATTTGTAAACACATTGACATTCCTTGAATTATGTCATCAATGGAGAGTTTTGTTCTCTTATTCAGATTCTTATCTTTTTCCAGCGCTTCTCGTGTAAATGCAAGTAGTTTATGAATTGGAATTGAAGTAACCAGAGATTTAGCATCGTAAGAAATCATGGTTTCGCCCTTCTTCAGTTGATAACTTCGGACAGAATCCACAAAAGCTGAACTGTTTTTTGTGAAATATTCTGTTTTTCCAACGATAGGCTTCAAAATACCATGCAAAAGTTTACTTAGACGTTTAAAATGTGTTTCCCAAAAATACTCTTGTTTCTTTATAACTAAATTGGGAAGTGGTATGAGAGAAGAGTGACTTGAATAATTATACGACGTACCACAACCAAAACGTTTTAGATGGGAGATGGGAATGACTCCGTTACTCGTGATTCTGGTGATCTTCAAATGGCCTTGGCTTTTATCTGTATCTGCTGGTTCAATATTCTTGAACCAGAATCCTCTGGACGGTGGGTGCACAGAAGCTAAAAATAGTTTATTCTTGTAAAAAATTCAGTGCTTGACCGGTGGTTGACCTGCTGCACGTAATTACTCGAATTTGACGTCAAATGGCCAGCTACTACCTAAAACAAAATCAGATGAAATAGGCTACTTAACATATTTACAGATACACATTGAAACAACGCAATAAAATATGCATAATTCTGATTTGACTTGACTGAGCTCACGTCTTGGCTACAAAAATATTATACACTTAATTTACATGAACACATTCGTTCGAAACATGCAAAATTTTGCAAACCATTTTTTATTATTTAACTACGTGATTGGAATAGTCAAATAAAGTGCTGTTATATTGAACAGCGAATAAACAGTGTCAGTATTGCTGTTAGTAATTTAGTCTCGCGCTGCAGGTATACTAAAATTTAAAACCTAAATGACTTCATATTGGTTTTATAATCAGCGGTACAATGATATTAGAGTTTGCTGGTTTTACAATGTATTTGTCTCAAAAATGCACTGTCCAGGAGCTAATAAAAGTAAGACATGGGCAATAATAGATTTTTTCCACAATTTTAATGTGGACGGTGCTGGTCAAAAAGGTTTTTAGATTCCATAAAAGACATAATGTGTACTCAACACCGGCGTATTTAGGGGGGCACCGGGGGCACGTGCTTCCCCCAAATAGCCGGCGCAAGAAAAAATTAACAATTTTAATAAAATTTTGATAAAATTTTGGGCGCGCTTCGCGCGCTTTCTGCTTTTTCCAACTTTTCTAACTAATTTGTCGGTTTCTGGGGTTGTTTGTGGAAAACATATGTACGCTGCGATGAAAACCTCAAATTTTGACAATTTAGCCCTACGAAATGGCCATTTTTACGATATTTTGACCCCAGGATTTCGGTAACTTGGTACTGAAAATGGAAAACATATGAACGCTGCTATGAAAACCTCAAATTTTGACAATTTAGCCCTACGAAATGGCCATTTTTACGATATTTTGACCCCAGGATTTCGGTAACTTGGTACTGAAAATGGAAATTTTGAAGAATTTATCCCGAAATTTTTTTCGCGCTCCGCGCGAACCCCCTTCCTCGTTGAAAAATTTAAATTGTGCCTCCCCCAAATTCTTGAGCTAGCTACGCCCCTGCATCATATAAACTGGTCGTGTATTGAATTGCCCTTACTGTGTACATATGTTAGGCTGTAAAAATTATAAAAAATTAAAAAACTCACCATCTACGAGGAGATCTACTAATTAATACCGCGAATTGGAGCTTCGAACCAGTCGCTTTGAGACATGCACGAGACTATTGTCAGTGGAACCATTGTTTAGGCATTAGCCACTCAAAATTAATTAATATAAAGTCAAGTCATCTGCTATAAGTTATGTTAGTGTTCAGTACAGGTATATGTCTGGCGTAATACAAATTACTGCATCATATAAACTGGTCGTGTATTGAATTGCCCTTACTGTGTACATATGTTAGGCTGTAAAAATTATAAAAAATTTAAGTTGAGACTAAAAATTAACCTGCGAACTGGAGATGCAAGTTTAGCATCACATTATGTAAAATGTTTTATGTTGACATTTATGTAAAAGCACAGTTGTTGGTTGGCAACTTGTTAGTTTCATGGAGAGAAAACAAAATGATGAAATAAAAGTATTAAGAATTAGTATCAAAGTTGCCAACAATGAATTAGTTGATACAGCACAATTTTACTAATGGTAGCAATCAAGACTTGTCGGTGAAAATTGAGTTGTTTTGGATACACGATAATTAACTTATAGTAAAAATCATCCAGAACACGTACGTTTGGAGCATCCTTTCCTCATTGACTTCATAAAAAAATTCGCTACTCAAAACATTGACTGAATCATTCTGCACAAATTTCATTACTCAATTTGCAGGAATTTCAAAAACTCGTCATCATTAATTAACACTTTCCAACCAGATACAGTGTAGGTTTCGGTCTGATCATCCGTCGCATTGTCAGCGAGGCCAAAAGGTTTAAATATAGAAGTCAAGTCAAAAGGTGAATCGAAGAAGAGAAAGGCGATGTCGTTGTAGAGGAAATTGAAGTTTTCGTGAATGGTCACTTTCATAACCTGTCTAGTTTGAAAACCTTTGTATTTGCTTAGAGTATCTCCTAGCAAGGATAGACGCACTGGCGACACAGCGACGACAGAATTGGAACACAGTGCGCTGCAGTAAGTGCTATTGGCTCCGAAAATATCGGCGAAAGTACTAAAGTTGAACCACACTTGACTATCACATTTATTTAAGTGCTAGTTGAGAAAAAGCTTCGCCTTCCAAATCAGTAAGGCCGCTTATAATTCGGGAATCTATTTCCTCGCTGTTGTCGTATTAGCCATTGACTGTGTAGAGTAAGCGGTGTAATAAAACGTTGAATATGTGCAAATGAATTTTATTGAGAATGCTTTTTAATTCTATTTCTTTATACATATAAAGTCTGTCTATAGTCTAACGAGGAACACTCACGAGGTGATTTCAATGGATCGGCTTCATATTTTCAGAAATAGTAACCCTAGTTACGATAACTCTTTGTGCTAAGTGTCGACTTACAACGCCTAGCAGTTTGGGAAAAAAATAAAAAATAAGATTTTTCACTCAACATTTTTCTCAAAACCTTATGGAGTTTAACATGTAAAAATCACGATGAGGTAAGGGTCCCCCCTGTACTAGTTTTCTGAAATTGTACACCATAGAACTATCAAAGTAACTAAATACTTGAAGCGTCTTGGAGTAATTTATGATGTAGTGTTATGTTGGCGGTGTGATTGGAATCATGCATTGATTCCCTCGTGAGTACATTGTACAGTACAGAACAAAATTGTATCTGGGATTTGGTTTTTATGTAGTTGGTAGTTGGTGTGCTTGTTTGAGCGTGCTTGGCAAAAGTCAATGTTATTATCGGTATCGGTCGATACATCCATTGATGTTCCAGCTGATGAAGATCAAATTACATGCATAATTTGTTCAATTTTTGAAAAGAAAACGTTTTATTAATGAAAATTAAAAGTTCACGTTCAAGTTTTGGTATCGTTAATATATTCTGTGGGTAGTTGGGGATTTTGCTTATTACTTGGCTTTGAACCGAAGAGTTAAAAATTAATAGACTGTCATCATGAGAATTTTTAATCGTGGATATTTGTGGAGACAAAAAATAGAATCTATATCCGTGATTATACTAGTTTATTGTGTTCTTGTACTGGGAGAGGCTAGAGGTAAAATTATTAGCATTCAACAATTTATTGGGGAAAACTAAATTATGGTCAATTTTGAATTTATTTGTAATTAATACAACTTTAAATTTTAGAAAGTTCTAAAGTTTCTACGTCAAAGAGAGGAGATGACGATGAGAAGAGTGAAGGTCAAGGGAGTGGTCCATCACAAAATTCACACTTCGCACCTACTGGGATTAAGCACCAAAAAAGTCAAATCAGTCGTGATTCAGTAATACTTACAACTTATTCTTATTCAATGAAGTAGAATGTATGCCTATCGATGCATGTAGTACAGTTTCATTCACCCATAAACATATTAACATCTCCCTACTTATTATTATGTTGGATTATCGAAAAGTATTTTCAATGTTTGTAAATTTGTTCTTCAGCAGCATAAGTCTTCCGGTCATGAACATTGTAATCATAATCAACCTGACATCAAGTGCTCGGATCTAGATGCAGAATGTATCGATTGTAAATTTAGTTCGAAATGCAAGTACGGGGAAAATGTCAATGTCACGTGTGAAAAGAAGTCCGGTGTAGTTTGTAAGGTAATTTTTATCAAATATCACGAATCGCAAAAAATATTAGAATGGTTCTTCATATTCTCTGACGTTCTCGTTTCTTTTTTATTTTCAGGAAGTT
Source organism: Callyntrura guangdongensis (assembly GCA_027744295.1). Taxonomy (NCBI): domain Eukaryota; kingdom Metazoa; phylum Arthropoda; class Collembola; order Entomobryomorpha; family Paronellidae; genus Callyntrura; species Callyntrura guangdongensis. Next base: position 37,666 of record JAHZNB010000005.1, on the reverse strand, counting down.
GGACAGTTTAAGAAAGTAATGATTTGTCAATATTGTTATCAAACTCCACAATATCAGCAAATTTGCAATGGTGCACAAGGATGTAACTCTATAAGTGCTCCGCGACAACCTGTTAAGTAAGCTTCATACAATCAAAGTTTTATATTTCTAGGATATTTTACGAGATGAAAGATGATAGGTCTTTGGCGTATTTATGAGTTTAATTTTTCCTGTAGGCACAACTGTACCGTCGTTTCCAATGTCATATGTTTAGGAAACAGAAGATTTCATAGAATGATGCCTTGCAACTGGAAAAACGGCTATCGATGGTCAACAACTTTTGTTCTTAGTGTCACTTTGGGTGGATTTGGTGCAGACCGATTCTACTTGGGTAGATGGCAGGAGGGTATCGGAAAACTGTTTAGCTTTGGAGGGTTGGGTTTATGGACGATAATTGACATAATTCTGATTGGTGTCAGATATTTGGGTCCTGCTGATGGTTCATTGTATGTGGACTAAGCTATTTTTTGAAAGGATGATGATATGATGAGTACCGAAAGTAGTAGCAATTATCTCAAACGAAGACTGCTGTTTTGTTACGCTGTTTGTACCAAATTTTATGTTTAGGTAGCATTTGTTTCGAATCCATTGTAAGGTATTCACAAGTACCATATACTTTACCTTTTGATATTTATTTATTTATTTTCATGTTTTTTAAAACTAGTCATATTATTTTTTAGAATTACTTTACATGTGTAAAATTGTACCTATACTTTCACTGTTACTTCACAAAATATTTTCAAACCGTAAAATAAAATAATTGATAAATAATACATATTTACGACTACCAAATCAAGGAAATCATAACTAAAATAACATTCAAGATTTGAGCTCAAGCAAAGCAAGCTAATTACAATGGAACGAAATATCATATTGTGGAATTAATGGCATTTTCACAATAACATTTTAACCCAATTCCTTTTTATATTCCTTTAAAGACTAGCTGTAGTAATAATTGGCGACTGCTAGGTTTTGTCAGGTTTAGCTAAAACAATGATTACAAGCGTCCGTAGTTATTATGCTGATTTTGGGTCGCGGGCTCTGGGGCCATAGGAGACAGTTGGAATGGAACAATAGATCGCAAGGTCGTCATTACACTTGTGAACATGCTTGTTGTATTCATATGTTCTGAATTACGGTCTGGACCAAGTCTATGTGGCAGATGAGGATGTACACGAGGTGGTACATTATTGGCAATTCGATGCCACCGACGACGATTTGTTTCTGTTCTGTTGATTCTACGTTGAATCCATCCACTGACAGTCCGTAGGAAACGTCCGTAGTTATTATGCTGATTTTGGGTCGCGGGCTCTGGGGCCATAGGAGACAGTTGGAATGGAACAATAGATCGCAAGGTGGTCATTACACTTGTGAAAATGCTTGTATTCATAGGTTCTGAATTACGGTCTGGACCAAGTCTATGTCATGTGGCAGATGAGGATGTACACGAGGTGGTACATTATTTGCAATTCGATGCCACCGACGACGATTTGTTTCTGTTCTGTTGATTCTACGTTGAATCCATCCACTGACAGTCCGTAGGAAACGGCGACGTCCATTTACCAATCGCCGTCTTGCGAACGACGGTGGAATTTTATCCGCACTTCTAAGACCAAACACAGTACGAAACGTCGACTTCCTACGAAATTCGTTGTTTTGAAGAATACCAGTCAGTTTCATCATTTCCAAGTCGTCGTGATGCTTGGACGGAAATATTTGAGGTAATTCTGATGGAGATGTCAATGAGTGCGCTGACATGTTGCGAAGGGCTGTATTGATAGCGCGTAGAACAGCTTTAATTTCATCCACAATCGTGTACAGAATTCCGTTTTTGCGTATGCGGTTAGTTGACCCTGATTGTATCAGTGCTCCGTTCACCACAACGGGACCATGATATGGTTCTAAAATTATTTTATGTTTTGCTGTTGTTACATTTAAGTCAGTTGCCCGACATTGGTTAAAATTAGTATTTTGTCCAACTTTAAAATATGTATAAAGCCAGTTTCCAACTCTTTTTACTAGTCCGTTGGAAACATCAGACTGCAATGAAGTTTTGCTACCTTTTCTTTTGGCAATGGACAGTGTTTCAAATTTCCCTCTGACGTATAAATGCTGAAAACGATGTAAGTTTACACCCTTTTCTTCTTTTTCCCGATAATCAAATAACGTCGAGTTAGCAGTTTCTAAAATACACTCTACTTGTGCATTGGTTAACGTTGGTACTGGATTCGATGTGAATTTCATGGTCTCACTTCCATTGATTAGTAATTGCTTTAATTTGTCAGCCTCGTCTGAGAATTGTTCCAAGTGACATTTGTCTGAGGGCAAGGCACTTTGGAATTTTTCGTCCACCACATTTTGATTCATGTCCTTATTAAATGTAGGATCTTGTGGAAATGAGGCTAGGAGCCAATCTTGAACTTTTTTACTACTGGATATATAATTGATACTATTCATTGTGGTGTCCTGTTTCGGGTGGTTCAGGAAGTACCCACTTCTCCGCAAAGTACCATAATCAATGACATGGTTCTGTCCGTTTTGACAATGAAACGGCATTATAAAACTATTCGGACCGTCCGGGCATGACCCAGTTATTGTCTCAACTGCTACAACCTTGTTTGGGATCTCCCCTTTTTTTAACGTAAAAAATGTCTGTTTGTGTATGCCTGTATGCGTTTCAAACCTACGAAGACGTGCGCTTGTTTCATGAGGAGATCTTATTCGAGCCGTTTTGATCGTTGCTATTATGTTCCAGTTGTGACGACGTAATTGTTAAATCGGAGTTTGCATTTATCTGGAATGCTCTGCAACTTTCATGAGATTTCATTTCCTGTGACTCTTTACAATAGCGCTTTAATTCCAGCTTTGAACTGCAGTTTTCATTCACAGTTTCATCTCCAAAATTTATGGTTGATTCGTCCCACGAGACCTCCTTAAACTGACCCTTATCATCATAACTCTCATGTAATGTAATATCGGATAAGTCCTCCTCTCCTGAAAGTAATACTTGTGGTGACTTTTGTGACATGTTCACAGAGCAGTAGTTATCTGAAGCGTCGCTTGGCGTGACAGCAGACGATAAACTTCACAATCAACTCCCTCGTCTCTCGGCTTTCGCCTTCAATTCCAAAACAGAAATAATTGCAAATACAAATGAGTTTTTACCATGTTAAAAAGTAAGATGCGTCATTGCTTTGATTATCATAATTCTTCAAGGTTTTGTGATATGCTATAATGTAGCATCTGACATTGTTCTGTTCATCTAGAATTTTTCATGAGGCAGGAATTTGTTGATATTTATTTCCTAAAAAACGCAGGTAAATACTTATCCGGATAGATTTGTATTTAAAATTTAAAATAGTTTATATATTCATGCATCGCTAAGTTTAACGCTAGTATAGTAAAGCTGCTATACTATAATAGCATGTGTGACAGAAGATATTCTTATACTGCAGAGCGCAGGTAAAAATCAGTGTGCTTGCATATATAGGTAAACTAGCTGCGGTAAAACTAGCCAACGTGTGTACGTATTTACAAAGAAAAAAAAAACTCGAGGAAATATAGTTCTTTTGCTATCTATTTGTTAGTCTACTTTCTAACTTTCTTGTTACCTACCTGTACCGCACTGGTGCCGTGTTGAGTGCAATACCGTTTTTGCTTTTGCTTTCTTCTGCACTAGTAAAATATTACCATTTGGGCTTCTCTGCTTCTGCTTGCTACAATGTATTTTTCATCCCCACGCATTCGTCATCATTGCCAAAGCCAATGAATATGAATGATACGTCAACAAGAATTCATCATTTATCGCTGCACAACAGCAGCCGTACTATGTGCTATCCTCGCAGTAGTAGTTACAATACAACAATGGTCCTCCTGAAATTGGGTTGAACGAGAGTATACGGACTCACGAAATTGGCGAAATACTTCACTTTTTGTTGCACATTACCAGATTATCACCACCAGCATACGGGGGAGATGGGACTAGTGGGAGGTAGTAGTGGATATTAAGATGGAGTGACTGGGTATAATAATTTAACTTCTTGGTAATTCAGCGTCTAATGTATGGATTTTTTTTTATTATAAACGATGTGGTAGATAGGTTAATGAATGTATTGTGGCCATCTCTCTGTCATCTGTATGTGTAGTAATAATGGTGTTCCTGTTCCACTCCGCTGGCAGTGATACTTGGTAAATGTCTAAATGTCAGTGGCAATTGAAAGAGAGGACGATGTATTTACCGCTACTGATGTAGTCGATGTGCGTGGTACAATTGCAGTTGTCAGCTGTAAAAGTTGAGTTTGCCCTCCGTAAACTCAGAAGAAGTTATAATAGAGTAATTTGGTTGTTCTAAATTAGGCATCACAAGTTGCTCGGAGATATAAAAAATGCATATTATTATGTTCTTCTCTTCTGGTCGATGTAAAAGCTGTGTCATTTGTAAGTACGAAGGGTACGATCCATCGAGGTACAATAATAATAATAATAAATCAAAGTGACTGTGAAATGTGAGCAAACATCGTCATAGACTATTGCTGCGGCAAAACATAAAGGCTATATAGATAGATAGTTGACAAAAATACGAAATATGCTTCAGAACTCGGTTATTGAGATTTAGTAATGAGTACCGTACAGTAAATTTTATATGATTATTCTGATGAACTGATCGATCACTCACACCAAGCCTGTTCTTGAGTTGTCTTTACGCAGAGTTTTTTTCGATACTGGGAAACGAATTTTTGTTTTTAAAAAGTCTAACAGTGAACTAGAAACTAACTTTTAACACCAGTTACATCATATAATATATATCCACAACCTAGTTTAAGCTTAAATTCTACGAGAAAGGTTCTTATTCATAAGGTAACTTGAGGAAAGGCTATAAGCTGTCGTCGTCAACCTCCAAACGTGGCAGGGGTAGTTCTGGATCACTTGGTAGGGGTGGAGGAGGGAAGGGAAGCCCAAGTCCACAAGGTACGATGGCGTCCCCTGACCCCCCTAACCTGACTCTTGGAACTAGAGTGGAAGTTGTAGGAAAAGGAACTCGTGGACGTGTAGCTTATATTGGAACTACAGGTATTATTTAATTAAAAAAATATTTTGCAGTTGAAATATTTAAAATTGTTACCGTCTTTTGTTATACTTGTTTCGTAAAATATTCCATAATAATAAACGGTATTTCTAAATATTTACATTGACCGATAAACAGAGTTTGCAAGCGGTAAATGGGTTGGTGTAGAATTGGACGAAGCAAAAGGGAAAAATAACGGATCAATCAACGGAAAATCTTACTTTAAATGTGCCGATGAACACGGAATGTTTGTTCGACAGTCCCAGTTAACAGTTATTGATGCTGGTGGTTCTGGTGATACTGGATCTAGTCCTTTTGTAACTGTATCTAAAGCCTCGCCTAAGTACACACTTTACTGTTAATTTTAATGACATTTCATACTATGTTAAATTTAAATTTGCATTGTACATGTTCTGTAAATTTGCTAATGTTGGTGTTTTAAACAGAAATTTAAGCCCGGCTGCATCTAATTTATCCCCCGAGGATAATCGAGGCGGTAAACCAAAAAGCAGGTGAGTCTATATTTCTTTGATTTATAATGATCATTGTAAAATACTTTTATGAAAACGGGAAATTTATTTGATCTTTGGCAAGCCACATGCCACATAAGCTTTTCAGTGGACTTGTCCTGAGTTTTTCTGAGTGGTTATTTTATTGTTTCAAAAGTACCTTTAAGTTTCCTTCCAACTGGTGGCACCATGCATGCATGCTTTTTGTATTTTTGTGTTAATTTGTTTACATAAGTTTCTTTCCTGTCTCATTTTCTCCTCTTTAATCTAAATTTCTGTCCTTTACAAGCAAACCTATCAGTCAAATTCAGAGGAGGACTCAACTTACTCGGTAATGATTGAAAGTCTCCCTATTAATATTTCTATTTTATTCATTTCACCATACAAAGTCCCGTAGTTGAATGTTTACTTACTATTGATATAAATGGGGTGGTTTTGGGTCGATGGACGTGACAAGGCATATTAATGTCCATCCTCGTTTGATCGTTTTGTGATAATGAAACTTAAACAAGGTTTTGTGGTTGTTTGGGCGTTGGGTGAAAGCTTGAAAAACTGACAATGATATTTAAACATGACTTTATAGATATATGTTGTACGTGTTGATTGTCTATTAACTTTTTGTCGCTTAAAAAGCTTGACAGTTACACAATGTAAGTTTTTTGGGGGTGCAAATATTGTGTCAAGTCATATGTACGCAAGTTTGTGTATATTCGTTTATATGGAGGGCCTTGCTATTTAATACTCAATAATTAATGAATAGACATTAAGTTTTGAATGCAGACGGTGTATTTAAGCTCATTTTGCCGAGCATAGTTGTTTGGCGTGTGTGTGGGTGTGATTTTGAATGTATTTTATTCAAACTAATCTGGGAGAGTGTGACCCTGAACTGAATGACTTTAAAGTGTTTAAATATATGTTGTGTGTACGATGCCTAGGTTTTAGAGTGACGCGTATTGAATGAGTTAACGATAATATTCTGTTCACCCTCACCGTTCAATCTATATAGAGTCTCCCTATATAGAAAGATGAGTTTATGTAATAAATTTAGTATTATTTAATGAATATACGTCTTATGTGTCCTCTTTGTTTTTGGATTATTAGGCTGCGTAAAAATGAAATGTGCTTGGATGGGTAATTAAACAAAATTTAATAATACTTCATTTAATTATGAAAAATAGCGAATTTATTTTTTAAAACCTTTAACTGTCTTGTCTTTTGTGATATGTACATTTTGTGTGTTACACTACTCATTGTGTCTTTAATGTTATGAAAACTTGTTGCTATCTTTTTGCATTTATTGGGTTTGAGTAAATTGAGTAATGTGTTCAATGATTCTGACTAAAATGTTTTCATATGTGTTTTGGTTGATGTGATGTTGGAATGAGAACTGGGCTGTTGTGACACTGCTTTAAAAAGTTTCTATGTTCTGCAATATTATATGGATGGAATTTCTAAATGTAGTAGTCTATAATATGGACAGAATAATTTAAGCCTTTTCGTATTTTGATTTTGACGGCTTGACGCCATGCCATGTATAATCTTAACAAATTACTTAAATATTGTATACGTAAATGGCATTTTCTATTATGTTTTATTCCATTTATACCTGAATAGGATTTCCTTTTGGGTGTAGTGTAAATTTTTCAAAGAAATTCCATCCATCATTTTATTGACTCCTAAGATGCTGTAGATATTTATACGTAACAGTAATTTCTGCTGACACAAAATACAATCTCATGACAAGAGTCGACTGTTGACCGTAGTATTCTATTACGCGGAAATGCAAAAGTGATAAATACTTAAAATGACACGATAACAGATACGCAACGCAGTGTGCTAAACACGTTATTCTCCCATCCAAGCTTATGTCATGTCATTAAGTATGGTTAAATATGTATTTAACAGAACATAATATTAGTTTATGTTTATAAAACACGCTACTGATAAAAGTAATTAATTTTGTGTAAAACCATTAATTAATAGTCATAATATATGCTTGTAGATTACCAGTTAATAGAGGACGAATTGCCTCCCATCCCATGCCCACTCCCATTGCGCTTACATCTTTTACTAATCGTAGTGCCAGTATTACTAATATTAATGAGATGCCGATTGTGACCTCTTCCGAGACCATGTATAGCCGTTCCTCGGACACACTGGATGCTGACGGTTTTGTTAAACCTTCACCAAAAGGCCTGATAAACTATTTTAAAAGTTCAGGCTTTATGGGCTCAAAAAAGGATATAGGCAAAAATTCTTTACATGCTCAAGAAAAGCCGAATAAGTCTCCACTCAAATGGCTAAGCTCTTTCAGTCCAAAGAAAACCCTGCCCATCACATCAGTTTCAATCGAAAATGGTTTTGCCGGTCCGCTCAAAGTGGAAGATGTTTCGGATCCATGCCGTCCTCCACTTGCCTCAGGTATCCGACGAAGCAGCAGTGTAAAGTCCGAAGACGAGCTACCTAATCTAGCAAATAATGGAATCAGTGATAATCGTCTCAGATCACTAAAGGATTTAACTTGTGATGACTTTTCAGAAATAGTTAATGAATCTGATAAAGTACAGAGCAATGGTGATGATGCTTCATTGACGATAACTGAAATTTGCGGTGGCCATAATTTCGAGTCTAGTGACAATTTTGTTGTACCTGCATCTTTTTCGAAAGATAAAATTACTAACTCCAATAATAAGAGAAGGCATTCAATAGCTGGAGGTGGAGATCGAAAATTATTATCTTTAAAAAAGCTGGGTAGCTCTGCTTTTTCTACTGCAAAAGGGGTGGTGACTTTAAACACCAAACGCAGAAGCTCAGTATCAGAAGTCGTGGCTGAAGAAAATCTGACAACTCCGAAAAAACCGCCACGACTCAGTTTAACTGGTTCCAGTGTACCAAACCGAAACTCTGTTGGCAGACCCAGCTATCCAGTGGTTACTCCCAGAAATCGCGTAACTACATCCCCTCGCTCCCGACATGCGATCACCCCCAATAAACCACCTAGGCTTAGTTTAACAGGTTTAGAGTATTTTACTAACAAAGTAAACGGCAATTTGAATTCTCTGAATTGCTCTTAAAAAGAATAAAATGCTCTCTGGTTAAATCGTTTTAGCGTCTCGAGAAAAAACGGAACATCGGCGTCGGTCAGAAGTGCTTCCACAGGGCGCTTCAAGTCACCATGTGCTTGCACCTAGATCGCCTTTAGTTGCCACTTTACGAAAATCCTTTCCCACACGCTCTGTCTCTACGCCTTATAGCAGTACCTTAACTTGTATAACTGGTAGTGCTTCAACTCAGACCGCCTTTAATAAAACTGGAAGCCGTTTATCCGCTCGTAGAACTTTAGTACAAGATGAGCTTGCAGCTAACCAAAATAGGTTTTAATTTATCGTTGTATTCGCTGTAAATAATATGTATAGAGGGCTGTAGTCATTCACATTTTAGCATTTAAAAAGTTGCTTCTTACAGTAGTTTTAATTTTGCTTTTACTATTATACATATTTATCAATACGATAGTCTAACTGAGAAAAATGTATCAAACGGTGTTAATTATAAAAATCTTACAGATTGCCTGTGGCTGGAAGCCGCGGCGACCCGAAAGACACCAAATCGCTGCAGTCAACACCGTCTGGTTCAAGAAGTAACTTATCAACATCAGGATCAGCTAAATTCGATCTGGGATCTAAACGAGCATCGTTTGTTGAGGTTGGTTTGTGTATTTACACTTTACACATGAATTTATGAACTTATTTGAAGTCATTTCTTGACCATACAATTCGTCAAATCTTTTTTGCGTCAGATAATTCATTTTGTATATCGCAAGTTTTTTAAATTTATAGACGGGCTTTACATCTGACAGAGAAATAATTCCGACCTATACTCCAGGAACACCAGCTAGTGTTATTTCCACACCGATATCTACACCTCTAGTTGGACTCTCCGGGGAAGAACGTTTTAGCGCTGTTCAAGCTTTGGAGGTGCTTCGAACAGAAAATAAGGATCTCTATGAAAAGCTTGACACTCTAAAGGGTGCGTAACAAATGCAAATTCAGTACTTACATTAATGTCTATGTTTGTTCCTTTCCTAATACTATTTGTACATGGTAAATAAAATGCACTGAAAATATTTTGTTAATCTCAATGCATATATTACTATGTTAATGATATGTTTAACCATTTCAGCAAAGCGTGCTGTTGATCTGGAAAAACTTCGTGAAGTGGACCGCTTAAGATTAGAAGTAGAAACTCTGAGCGAATTCAGGGCGAAAGTTTTGGAATCTCAGGCAGCTTTGCAACGAGATCTTAAAAAAGTAAATTTTTGGAACTTTATTAAATCAAGTATAATTTATGTACTTTAGTTGTTTTAAGCCACCGTTTGTTTATACCCGTTCTTGGCAAAATTTATTCTCGTAAACATGGCTAACTGTAGGCTAAAAATGATGCCCGTGAAGCTATTGAGGCTAAGGAGCGTCATGCAGAAGAAATGGCGGAGCTTTCAGAAGCTGTGGAGATGGCTACTTTAGACAAAGAAATGGCAGAAGAAAAGGTATACCTTTATAATAATATATAATTACAAACTGTTTTATAGTATAGAAAATATGTAAGCAATATAATATAATGGTGTCACTGGTTGTTGACTTTATGATGTTGATTACGACAACTGATCATCTTATATTTCTGTTAATGTTGGTAGGCAGAGACATTACAATTGGAATTGGAGCAATCAAATGAACGAATAGAACAAGTTGAAACGGAACTGAAAACACTTAAAGAAGAAATGAGTGGAAAAGTCAGCTTAGATTCCGGAGAGGTTACTGCGATACACGTTAAGCAGTTCCAAGCTGAGAATGCAAGATTAAGAGAGGCCTTATTAAAGTATTTAAAAATCAATCAATCAACTCTTCTATTATGTTCCGTTTGGCATTCGCTGAAACTACTTGCTTCGATTTTTTAACAGGTTAAGAGATTCTTCAGCTAATGAGAAGCATCAACATCAAAAAACTCTCAAAGAAACCGAAACACTGCGAACAGAAGTAAAGGAGCTTTCACGAACTAAAGAGAGACTCGAAACAAGACATGAGGAATTAGAAGGCCAAGTTACGGATTTGCAAGAAAGAAACGATGCTGCTCTTGGTGCTGAGGAAATGGTAGAAAATCTTACTGTGAAAAATCTAAACCTTGAAGAAAAGGTAGCACATTTAACAGAGGCTGTAGCAGATCTTGAAGCCCTGCAGGACGTTAACGATCAGTTGCAAGAATCTGCAAAGGAACTGGAAATGGAACTTCGTGATGATTTACAACAAGCGATTATTACTAACCAAAACGTATAATATTTATAATATCAAGTCGCTGCTGAGCAATATCAATATCTTTTATTTACTGTTAAAAATTGGTATTTTGCATTTCATGCAATGTATTTTCATACTTTCAGATAATACGAGATAGAGATGCATTGTTGGAAACAATAGCAGACTATAATGCTACTATCGTCAAATTCCGTGACTTGGTTCAAAAACTTACTGATGAAAATGAATTATTAAGAAAAAATTTAGAAGAAGAATCTTCTAAAAGTATTCCTGGACTTGCGGAGGCACTTGATTTTAAGGTAAATTTAATGCCTAGTAACTATCATTGTAGTACTAATCTTTTTACGACCAGCAGACATATAGTAAACACCATGAACTGAACCTAATTTGTTTGTCGTGTCGTAGCTGTATTTGTAAATAGCTCTTTCAAAGGAGAAATAATTTATTTTTTGCAGTCGCAAGCCTCCCAATTACAAATAAAAAATATTTAAATTCTCAATTTTTCGCGTAAACACACATGCTACAAGGGTATTTCTAATCTTTTCTTCATTCTAGAAAATGTTTGCTGAAACCAAGGCACAAACCACAGCTATTGATCTGGAGTTGCGGCGGTTAGAGGCGAAAGAAGCATCAACACATGTTCAGTACCTTAGTGCTTTTATGCCAGAAGGATTTATGAAACGGGGAGGTAATGCCAGTTTTCCTGTTTTATCTATTGGAAAGAAGTCGTCACTACTCGTTTGTGTGTTCATTAAATATAATAATTTCTTGTAATAGGTGACAACGATGCAATTTTGGTACTATTGCTGATCCCACGGTTAATGTGTAAAGCAGAACTATTACTGGGGCAAGTTCGTGAAAAACTGATGCCAGGAAGTATGACTGTGGAAGGCGTGGCTTCCGTAGAAAGCACCGCATCATCTCCAGACGTTGAAAGATTTGCGTTTTCTTCTCAGTTGTGCTTCCTCTTGTACACCCTGTTAAGTGAGCTTCACCGATGGATCAGCGCTCTTAATATTTGTGGCCCAGAAACCTTTTTGAAAATTGGCATTTTGATATCCGAGTTGTCTATTCAAGAACGAGTCAGTGGACTTTTACTTGGAATTACTAAGAAAAAGCCAGGTATAAGTGGATTTAAAAATAACTTTTCAATCAGCATAGTTATTATACACTTACGTCAAAAAGTCTTGACTTTGGCTTGAATGAATGAATGAATGTATTTTATTTAAGTGTTAAATTGTTCAGCCAATACAATCGTCTGATTTTACAACAATGACACTCTACAGGCTTCAGTTTTCAATTTCAATAACGATGTAGGCGCTATGACCTTTTGTATGCGTGAAATTGATATGAATTCTTGGAATTACTAAGAAAAAGCCAGGTATAAGTGGATTTAAAAATAACTTTTCAATCAGCATAGTTATTATACACTTACGTCAAAAAGTCTTGACTTTGGCTTCAGTTTTCAATTTCAATAACGATGTACCTAGTGTGTACCTAGGCGCTATGACCTTTTGTATGCGTGAAATTGATATGAATCTTTTATATACAGCCAAGCTGTGTATTAAAAAGAATTCCAAAGAAGTTTAATTAATTTTTTAATTCATGTATAATTCTTTGCACACTTTGCAGCTAGATGAAAATATTCCAACTGATGGTCTCGAGAAGTGTATTATTTCTTTCCAAAATTTCTACACCGTGAATTTAAGTGATGAACCGATGGAGCCAGGAACAATGGTTTCTGATTTGTGTCTTGCAGCAGCCGCAGCTAGTGACTGCATAGTAATTGATGTTTCTAGGCTTTTAGCTATGCTAAAGGTATGAAAAACATTTCAGGTTCCCTAATCCCTATTAAAATTAAGCATATAACAAAAATATATAATGTTCTTTGTTCTCCTATCAGAAAACGGAGAAAGATTCAAATATGACTGCGTTGCTACAAGATATTAAAACTATTGGCGAGTCTCTTCGACAGTTAGCGAAAAGAACTAGACGATACTTACCGGACCCTCCCAGGCAACCCCCAGTTTCCAGTAAATTACAGTCTCAATTACTCAATGACTCAGTCACGTTAACCAAAGTTGTAAAAATACTACAAGAAACATGCAAACAAGCAGTTCGCCACGCTGGAATGTTAACGGGTAATAATATAAATGTTCTTTGATATTGTTTACTGTATGCATAAAATCCAGCTTATACCTATAAAATAAAACTGGATTCTTAAGAAAAACAGGTACCGCAGTTGTGAAATACCGTTATGCGGTGTCGCATACGTGAAATGATTCACAAATTATACTGTAGACCGTGTAAATGCAAGCCAATTACAAAAACCCATGTTAAATTTGATTTCATATTGTATTTTTGAAGTTACCGCTAGAAGACGCTACCACCGTAAATTAAAGGTTACATAATATTATTTTGGTGTAGACTGTAGACACTGTAAATGTAAGCCCATTACCAACATCCGTGTTAAACGTATCGAACGAAGACACGAGTTATGAGTTTGAACCGTGAAACCCTTTGTACCTATATAACGATGTATCTTTGCACCACATTTAAACTGCGATTGTCATTGAAATTTGAGGTCCCCAGCGGGGGTTGGGGGATGGGTGTCAAACAAAAACCTGAATTCACAACTGCGCTACCTAAATTACACTTAACGTAGATTGATTTTGTTAGTATGATTTTAATTAGTTTTCATTCGAACTATTCAGGCAATGAAGGAGTGGCAAGTACTAAACTGGAAGAGTTTCTTCAGGCAGCAATGGACAAATGTGATAGCCATGTAGAAGGAGCCGGCGGCATTAAGGAAGTAATAAAAGAATGGCTAACTACTTCTTTAATGACTATGACCGACTTAGCGCAAGTTGTTAACGAAGTTCCTGTCGCACCTAAAGAAAAGGTAAGCTAAAAATTTAAAACTTAGGTAATTGGTATTTCTAAAAATTCACACATTTTTCAAAATAGCCCCCAGCGCCTTTATCCATTCGTGCACAAACGGTGAAAGCAGAATTGGACCAAACACGTAATTTAAAAATACAGTTGGAGGATAAGGAAGCATCCATTAAAGTATGCCATACNGGTGAAAGCAGAATTGGACCAAACACGTAATTTAAAAATACAGTTGGAGGATAAGGAAGCATCCATTAAAGTATGCCATACATGCATTTTAACGTTTCTAAGTAGTACTAAAAATGCAACATGCAACTAACTTTTATAATAATGTCTTATTAGGAACTTAGAAAGGCTTTGCGTGGAAAGCAAGATGAATTAAGTGAAGCAACAATACGGAAGGAGCTAGCCGAAAAGAAGCTTTCCAATGCAACGAAAGACAATGAAATGTCTGTCGAAAAGTTAACGGTAATACTAACTTCAAATTTTTGTCTACGCTAAGTACACACTACGCACAGATTATTAAATTTAAATATCTGGGGAACGCGGATTATTTTAATCTGTTTTTTGATGTGTGTCAGACGAAGACTATCTTATGTATTCAAAGGAAAGTTAGACGATTTATATTAAATTTTAGCTAATCTATTTGACCTTTGATTTTTCTTGATAATAAAACTACAGAGAAAGTTAGAGGACGTACAAAGTATGCTTCAACGGAAAGAACGCGAGTTTCAAGCTACCTTAGAACACTTTCAGTCAGATATTGAAAGTTTGGAGTCAGAGAGAGGTGAACTCAAGGAAAAACTTATGTCTGTCTCTAAGATTAGACTTTTGGAAGGACTTTCAAGAAGCCCAGGTGTGTAAAAACATAAATTCTTGTGTGACTAAACTCTTCTATTATGTTAATTACTCACCTTGTATGCATTAACGGTATTTTGTAGCGTCAACACCGTTACAGTCTCCCATTCATGGCATTCAGACTAGTGTCCAACAAATTAGCACATCTTCAGTGGGCTCCAGCGCTGGACCTGCTTCTGATGGCCTAATTGAGTATACACGCCATCTCCAGAGAGAACTTTGGAGGTTGCGCTCACAAAAAGTGGTTGAAAATTTAAAGAAACTACCTCCCTTAGATCTTCCTAAAAAGTCTGACGATACTATTAAACAACTTGGGGAGGAACTTGGTGAACTTAGAACGGTATAAGATCCGAATAGCAACAGCGTTGTAACCAAATTATTGCAACATAATTATTGAAGTAATGCTGTTAACGAACTTAACATTTTTTCAACAGGAATGGACAAAGAACATTTGCGACTCTTTGAAAATTTCGTTTCATTCCTCTCTGAATGCTTCTCGGAAAGAATTTTTGTTGCACGAAAAACAGCAACAGAAGTTGGAATTAGCGAAAAAAATGGCAGAGTTAAAGCACAAAATTGCTTTAGTACGAGCTGAACGAAAAGCCACTGGCGTTAAAAAGGCAGACTTCGCCACGTTTTCTTCCGATAGACCTGCCAAAGTACAGATTTCTAATTGTTGTTTATTGTTATCATATTTACTACAGCAAGATTTATATACGTAAGTATTCACTTTTTGAAAATTTCAGGACACCATCAATGAGTTACGTAGGGTTGGAATGATAAAATTTCCTGGATGGGAAAAAAGCAAGGAGGAACCACAGAAAATTATACTATCTAGAGACCAGCTTCGAAGAATTCACCTATTGATGAGCCCGTTAGCTTGAATTATACAAATTTTTTCATGATCAATTGCTACCATTTATTACAGCACATGAACCTAAATAGATTGGCAATATAGAATTTTATATAACCGAATAAATTGAAATAATATAATTATAATATTTTGGCGATTTAAAACTGCGTATAGTGAAATAAAATGTCAAATTCGGTATAGTGATGTGTGTATTAATGTATATATGAATAAATAATATTTATTTAAAAGGGGTTAACTCTAGCTTGCACTCTAAGTGAAATTATGTGTTTGGTAGAAGTAAGGTTACTATTTACTATAACTTATTCTTTAATCACATGTATTACCGTTCTTGTAAAAACAAAAAATTCATCGACTGACTTCAGTAAAAATAAAATCGTAAATATGATACACAAGATACGACTGACTACGATATGATTTAGGAGATTAGCTTGTATTTTGTATACAATACAATACCAAAGTTTAGTAAGCTTATGTTTAGTCATTTAGCAAACCTTCGAATTTAAGATATATGTCATCTTATGATCATTCATTAATAATGATATCAAAATGGTATATTATAGGTTGTGAGAAATTCTCACTGAGAACAAGAACTTTTACGTAGTTCTTGGAAATTTGCCGCCTCCACGTGGATGAGAACCTCGGCCTCTGCCACCACCGCCAGGATTAGATCCAAGCCCTGGTCTACCAGTTAAACCACCTCCTGAAAGCATACCCAATAACACAATCATAAATAATTGAGCTTCTTCAAGTTTATTAAACAAGAGGGAGTAACGGATTAAAAAAATCTTCACAAAATTTACCACGACCACCACCCCTGCCGCGTCCACCACCTCTACCACCACGAAAGTCTCTGCGTCCACGATTTCCACCACCACCGGAGCTTTCCTCTTCCTTGACCATGTCAATAACCTCATCCGGAATTCTCAGATATTTTATATTCGTGCCACGGATATAGCATTCGGGCATTCTCCAAAATTTATCACCATCCTATTAATTAATGAGTGAATATGAATTATTATTCGAACCCTCAGATAAAGTGTCATGATGAGATGAATGAAACAACATTTGACACAAACGCTAAACACGATATATAAAATATATAGCGAGAGAATGTCCGACTGTGTATGACTACGTCTTACCCTAGAAGTGCAAATCACATCCCTTAGACAAATATTCATCCATCCATCGCAAGCTTGAAGATGTCCGTTATATGTCTCTCCATTTTTTAGTTCCACAAGCTGTTCAAAACATGGTAATAAAATCATAAGTTTATGAGATTATATCAGACGGTTGGAAGCTTCTCACGTATATTCGGACTTTGTTCGTTTCGTTTTCCAATTATTTGTCTTAACGCAACGTCAACGTCATTCCGCAATGAAATGACAACAATCGTTTTTTTTTCAATTTGCAAAACAGAACTTTTACCATAATACGATGTTGGAAAATCTTACCATGGGCATGTACTGGGCAGCACGAAGCAGAGACAAAGGTAACATTTTGCTGTGTCGTTGACCTTATTCCTAGAATTTCCCTTTAATTGGTGTCAAAAATCAAAGTTGACATCTAGTAACTAACTTATGAAATCAGAATCTTAATTTACAATTTCAATAAATTTCAACTTCCACAAATAACCTCCCTATTAAATTTCAATTTGTATTGCGACAATAGATGTTACCAATTCCAACATAAGAAATGACTGACTACTTGACTATATTGGCTTCGAAAAATACAAACTTGTTACATTTCATGCATTCATCTCATATGTACACTTTTAGGTATGAGCAGCCCTGCAAAATCTGTCCGAGCGCGCGAGCTTCGCTTGCGAAACAGTCAGAGCCCTCTAATATACGTAATAACGTAATGTAGCCAGGCTGCTGCGGAACAGAATCTGCATAGTTGGGAAGGAGAAGGAACCGAAACCATCGGCTGCACAATAATAAACAAAAATGGACATCAATTCAACACCTTGATTTAGCGCGCTTCATCCAAACAGTAGGAAACGGAACGGGGAGAGTGTGAAACTTTGCGTGAGGTGGTATTCGACTCATAACGTAGGTAATGTACTTATAATAAACTAGGAATACCCGTTAAATGCAAAAGCATTTAATTTCTAGAAAACGCCATTCTCGTATAATTAAAATTACAGAAAAGCTGCAAAACTTTCTGAAAGAGCAAAAATTCAAAAGATTTTTCGGCTCAAAATCATTCGGCTTGTCAACACAAAAAAGTCGGCAACCCCCTTCAACCCCCCTCCAAACCTTCTTTAGTACATGAGGTAGCAATAGGGTACATAGTTTGAAGCTTTTTGAAGACCTATGGACGCCTATGGAGTCACTTTGAAGATTCAGAACGACTTGAGACAGTTTTAGGTACCTGAGGTATCTATTAGTGAAAACAGAACTTCAAAATACCTAACCGTTACTTAGTAACCACTGAGTGACCTTTTTGAAGTGGGAGCCACATGGCTTCACCTGGAAACTCCAAAATCATTCCCGGGGGAAGCCTTAGGGATGAGGAATTGATTGGAGAAAACATAATCTCAAAATCGGAAACCGATATTCTCGTAAATGTCTAAGATTTATGACTTATTCTTAGCTATACTTTAAGGCCTTGCATCGGTTGTGGCCAACCATGCTTCATTTTAACATTCATTTTTCATTTAGTATCAAACGTCTTTGGTTGTGGCGGGAACCTAATTTCGTCCTTCTGATTGGTTAATTTAATTAAATAACATGGAGGCGAATCGCATCGATTTTTAAAGATATTTCCATTATCAACCAGTATATAAAAGAAACGAGACGGAACTAAATTCCATTTCCACGTCATCACAAGTCATAAGCATCTGTGTTCTTAACTAGTATTAGTCAACATGTGAAACGTTGTAAGCAAGTTGCATGAGACATATACGTCTTTTGCAACCACTATATAAACCGAATCATGAATTGAATAAATTATCTAGTACCAACCTTTAAAAATTTTAAATATTGAAACTTTCAAATACTCAAATATTCAAACTTTCGAAAACTCTAATATTTTT
Organism: Callyntrura guangdongensis; assembly: GCA_027744295.1. Lineage (NCBI taxonomy): Eukaryota > Metazoa > Arthropoda > Collembola > Entomobryomorpha > Paronellidae > Callyntrura > Callyntrura guangdongensis. Next base: position 19,089 of record JAHZNB010000005.1, on the reverse strand, counting down.
CTAGACGCACGTACTGTTTACAATTTTAAAGTCTATTTAATTTGCCCAAAAAATTTTCTGCATTGTTTTTTAATTGTGTACATTGTAAATATGTAGCTATACGTTACTGTTTCTTTTAATACGTCCTTAACTATGAGGACATAGTTTTCTATTCAGTATTGGCGTTAAAGTCAGCCAATTTAGGTTTAAGGTTTGACCCCCTATTTGACCCTTAAGGGCCTTGGGGGTCAAATGGGGTAAGGAGTTCATCCCAAACGTCCATCTTCGAACTTGGCCGAGCTATGGTTCGTGCGTATCGATTGGTGAAAACAGAATTTAAAATTCCTTTTCCTTCAAGAGTTATCGCGCCAACGGTCGGAAGGCCACGATGGGGAAAATTGTATCGTCACATAAGATGTGCCTAAATAAAACTACACAAATGCAGCATTATCTTGTCTGGCAAATGCAACTTACGTATTTTATTGTATCATCATGCGAATAGCTCTATGAATATAATTTTGAATTTTTTGTCAATCCTGGATAACTTGCAACGGTCAATCATTCTCAATTGATCCGCCATTACACATGCCACGATGCCACCCTTAGACTATCTTGGTTAGTCTTATGTTTAACCGTCTCGAAACATTGACAATCAAAAGTAGAAGAACGGCAAAAAAAATTGCAGTCTCCGGACATTTTACGTTGAGTGGGTAATCAAAAAACGAACGTAACTTGCGAAATTCAACTTAAATGATATCAGCGCGTTATCTTCAATCTTCAGTGTTTAAATATACTATATGTTACATTTACTACAAGATGAGTTGAGTAAGCAAATTGTACATAAAAATAAAAATATTAAATATTTATGAAATAAAATATTGTTGTTTACATTTACTGAAGTCATTCGCGTCAAAATACTAATAGATAATAGATACTTTTAAAATATATTTTTACTTTCTAAAAGCCAATAAATAGTTGAAGTTGCTATATATAGTATGGATGGAGACTTTCATTTTCACGAAATTTTTTAAAGAAAGGTTCAACATTTACATAAAAGCGACATTTTTTAATTTTTTCCGTCACGACGCAAGTTGATGACATTTATTGAGGATAAATGTCAGTCGGAAAAAATAGAGTAATTTTGACTTTTATTTTGACGGACATTTATGACGCAAATGACACAGGCCACCTACGCCAACGACATTTTATACTCAACTAACTAGTAAAATGAAACATCGTTGACCTACGCATAGCTAGGGGAACTACGATTGGGGAAACACTTTTCTAATAACTTCTAGATTCCCCCATCATTTTGACGGGCTCTACTTCTCGTGTCAAATTCCTGCGAGGATTTAGTCAAAAACCTAGTATCGATTGCCGAAAACAGAATTTTAAAATTGAACATTTTTATGTTGGACCAACGACTGACGAACAAAACTATATATTTCTGGACATGACATAGACATGACCTGACGGACATGTTTTATAGCGATTTAAGCAAATTGGCTTTCAGAACGAAAAAGGAGCAAAGCTAACCCATATTAGACTTTTTATTATTTTTTTTCATTGGTGGTAGGTAACGGTGGATTAGGTACATGCATAACAGGTAACAGTGTGTTAAACACATCTTGACAGAATCGAAAACCCCACAACAACGACTATGACTATATCTAAAGTAAAATTTCTACAGGCATATGCTGACGAAAAAGACAAATCGTAGGCGGACGCAGACATCGGGTTTTCAACATTTGCAAAAAATGACGACCAAAGTCAAAAGTGCAATACAATATGCAATTACAAATACAATGATAAACAGAACAACAACGAACTCGTCAAAACGTTCCTGATATCGTGCTCCAACATAAAAACACGCACACACTATCTATACATATATGTAACTAAAAACATAATGCAGAATGTAGACATACTGCATGCATAAATACAACGACATCAACTTGACAGTCACCTACGCATTGGTCGCCTTAATTTGAAGGGGGTTTGTCGGCAAATTTGACGTTTCTCTTGTACCTTTTGGAATGCTTGTCTTTATGAACGTTTTGCGTTACCCTCTTCACGTATAGACGTGGCCGTACAGCATGCAGCAATGACATGAAAATACTGCATTGCAAATACCCACAATATTTATCCTTATAATAGCACACTACACGCACAAATTATTATGTAGCTGAAAGCTAGTATTGGATTCGGTCTGTTTGTATGTCTGTCTGTCAGTGCCCGCTCTCATGCCCACACCCTTGGACTGATTTCGACTAAACTTGACACAAATATTTCAGTGGGGTTCACAATTTTTTTTCAAATACAACCATACTTGAAAGCAAGGTATATATAATATAGAAGGTAAATATACGCTCAAGCTGCATTTTTTGAATTTCGCGGCATTCTAAAAATCCTGATGAATCTTGGGATGTAAGGATTTCTATATTTTAATTATTACATTGGTATAATAATCAATTTATATTAATTTACGATTTTAGTTAAAGTTTAGCATGTTTTGTTCCAAAAAGCTAAAAAAAATAATTGTTTTTATAACATTCATGACAATTAAATTGCCACATTAAGGGGTCGTGTGGGGTCCTTATATTATATGCATATCCGTGTATCCTTAAAAAAATTATATTCTTATATCCTTTTAAATCCTTTCTCAGCTACGTTTACGTATAAAGGCTACAGCAGGTTTGTTCTGCTTCGTTTTTTAAAATTATTGTTCATAATATGACTTCATTCTCTATATAGAAGTATACAAGTATACTACATTTCTGTAATATAATACTACAGTACTATTAATATACTGATTATACTGATATAAGTGATATACCTCATGTAATGCACAGATTTTTGTCATAATAGCCATGCATGAAAGGTACTGTTTTAAGATGGATGCATGCATGTAGCTCTGCAGCAGACTGTGAGTAGTGTGAGTTGTATCAAAAATAGTTTTCCCCTAATTCCGTTGCCGAAAGGTTGGTTGAAGTAATACTAACACACTGGCTCAAAATGGTACGCGTTAGCGTCGTTTGAAACAATACTATCATTGCTACCTTACTTTAGCAACAAAATCCGGCATGGACGTTTTGTTTCTCGTAACTCCAAACATTTTGCTACACACGCAGAGCCGCGTGTACAACAGTGAAAATGACGAAAGGCTGGCCGACGTTTTTGAACATCAAGCGAGGTGGGTGGCGTGAGGTGCGGTTATATAGTTTCTCTTATTCCGACTGCTTGCCTTTTTGAAGTTGATGACTGCTTGGTACAACGAACGTCTCAGTCCTTTCCACTCAGACTCGGCGAAGAGTTAACTTGTTGTGTCGACTGGGTATTTTTTGTGAAATTTTTTTAAAAATCATTCAAAATGGTAAGTAAATTTTAAATTCGTTTTTTATCTGGCTGGTTATTATTGAAATCATGATTGGTTGTGCATCAAGTGAATTCCAAACTTTAAGTTGTGGATTAAGTGATTTAAAAATGGTGAATTATTGGGCAGGCAAACCACGACATGGCGACGTTGGTTTGCCATACGTAAGGGTGGTTTCGAACGTATGGTGTGACGGTGACGACACAGTCTTATAGTCAATTGAGTAGCAGATATTTCGTCAACGTCGGATAGGTATATAGGAAAATAATCGTCATACAAGAGCAAGGATATATAGATAAAACAGCATCTGTCTGGTTTCATGCTTTTAAAATAGATTTTTATTGTTTAGCTAAAAACCATTTAGTCAAGATTACGATTACACCGATTTACCAATTGTTAGCTGGAATAATTAACAAAACTCCACAATGAATGATTCGCATGGTCGGCAATACGTCATGTGTCGCAATGTTGTTGGCTTCATTAAATATTTGTACCTTCAAATGAAAAAATATGTCAAATTACACATGGAAGCCTATTTGAAGCATCTAATATAAGTTGGAGAAAAGTAACAGCATTTGCCAATTAAATTTTTTAGAGATGGACTGTGAGGCGTCGGTACCAATATGATTCATTACAAATGTTTGTCAATCGTAGGTGAACTTTACGGTGGACGAAATCCGTGGCATGATGGACAAAAAGCGGAATATCCGTAATATGTCCGTTATTGCTCACGTAGATCACGGCAAATCCACGTTGACTGACTCATTGGTTTCTAAAGCCGGTATCATCGCCGGTGCAAAAGCTGGGGAGACCCGGTTTACTGACACCCGTCAGGATGAGCAAGATCGTTGTATTACCATCAAGTCGACGTAAGTGGGCTTTATCGCAGGAAGCAGATCACCAATAATACTTTAATTTTAACAAAATTATGCAAAAGTAAGGGTTCCAATCCGACAATTATGGCTTTATGTATATTTTCAGGGCCATCTCCATGTACTTTGAGCTTGAAGACAGGGATTTGGTGTTTATCACTCACCCGGATCAACGAGATCCCAACCACAAGGGTTTCCTAATTAATCTTATCGATTCTCCGGGACACGTGGATTTCTCTAGTGAGGTAACTGCTGCTCTTCGTGTCACTGATGGAGCTCTGGTCGTCGTAGACTGTGTTTCTGGTAGGTACAAAGCAAAATATATTAATTTACAGTTATTCTCATTACACAGTCGAATAGTTTAAATATCTTTTTTTTTTCATTCGTACCTATTCATCTTTTAAGGTGTGTGTGTGCAGACGGAAACTGTGCTTCGTCAGGCCATTGCGGAGAGAATTAAACCCGTTCTTTTCATGAACAAGATGGACCGTGCACTTTTGGAACTGCAGTTAGAGCAGGAAGATCTTTTCCAAACTTTTCAGCGTATTGTTGAAAATGTCAATGTAATCATCGCAACATACAATGATGATTCTGGTCCTATGGGTGAAGTTCGTGTCGACCCTTCTAAAGGCAGTGTTGGATTCGGATCCGGTCTTCACGGGTGGGCTTTCACCCTGAAGCAATTTTCTGAGATGTATGCTGATAAATTTAAAATCGACGTTAACAAACTTATGGGTCGCTTGTGGGGAGACAGCTTTTTCAACCCAACAACAAAGAAATGGGCTAAGCAAAAAGAAGTAGATAACAAGCGTTCTTTCAACATGTACGTATTGGACCCCATATACAAAGTTTTTGATGCCATCATGAACTACAAGAAGGAAACTATCAATAGTCTTCTGGAAAAACTCAAAATTGATTTGCGACCAGACGATAAGGAGAAGGATGGAAAGCAGCTTTTGAAAGTGGTGATGAGGACTTGGTTGCCAGCTGGAGAAACTTTGCTTCAGATGATTGCTATTCACCTTCCATCACCTGTAACAGCCCAGAAATACCGTATGGAAATGTTGTACGAAGGACCCCATGATGATGAAGCGGCTATTGGCATCAAGGTGAGTACATTGAACCAAAATCATGTAAACACTTACGCATGGTTGGTTTAGTTCGTAAGCATCTCCAACAGGGATGTAGTGTAAGATAAATTCTAGCATTATTGTGGACTAATTAGCCAGAAACGCATATTTTTGTATCTCTCTGCGTTATTTAGTACATTTCATATGATGATAATAATCTGAATGTCCGAGAAACTTTGACATCGTAATTCTTGAATGTACCACGTCTGTGGAAATTATGTTGAGTTCCCACTATTGGAGTCCGAAAGGACTGAACCCACCGATAGTGAGTATGTCAGAGATTATGTGGATGATTTCAGATTGGTCTGACCTTTACTTAAGAATCAATAGTATTAAATTTATCTCCATTTCTGCAGAATTTTAGATTATTCTAATGCCTCATGATTTTATTCTTTGCTTATTTTACAATTTTATGATTTATAGACATGCATATTTTGATATTATAGTATTTGAGGTACCACATATGATGAATGTTCTTCACAGACCTGTTCTGATATCTAATGACGACGTTTAGAACGGCCATCTGATTATTTTTTCCTATTTTATCATTTATTTATTAGCATTGGTAGTAACCTTTTATATTGTTTTAATTTTGTTGTATTCGTTCTGTGTGTTACAGGGTGATGTGAATCCACGTGATGACTTCAAGGTCCGTGGTCGTTATCTTGCTGATAAGTATGAATACGACATAACTGAAGCCAGAAAAATCTGGTGCTTTGGGCCTGATGGTACTGGACCCAATCTTTTGGTTGATTGTACCAAGGGAGTACAATATTTGAATGAAATCAAGGACTCCGTAGTAGCCGGATTCCAATGGGCATCAAAGGAGGTATGTATGTATACTGTTAGGTAGTTTTACCAACGTACCTTGGTGACATCCCCTTTCGCTACTCCCATTTCGTATTCGGCACATGCTATGGTGCGAAATGCAAGGCGTTAGGAATAAAAACTGAAAAAAATACTATTTCATATGCGATGGGGTAATGTTTAACAATTATAGATTGCTTCAGTTGTAAATGAAGTAGACACTCTCAATACTTTTCATGTAAATTTTACAAAAGCAAACAATGTTTAACTAAACTTCATTTGCATTTATCAATTTCAGGGTGTTCTCTGTGAAGAGAACTTGCGAGGAGTTCGTTTCAACATCTACGACGTCACCCTTCACGCTGACGCAATCCATCGTGGTGGCGGTCAAATTATTCCAACCGCGCGTAGATGTCTGTATGCATGTGCTTTAACAGCCTGTCCAAGAGTTATGGAGCCTGTCTACCTTTGTGAAATTCAATGTCCTGAAACCGCAGTAGGTGGAATTTACGGTGTACTCAATAGACGTCGTGGTGTAGTTTTTGAAGAAATGCAGGTAATATTGCCAGTTCTACAGCATTTTTTTAAACTGAACTCGTAAACTATTTTTGAAGTTTAAAAAAATTAATTAATGAATAGGTTGCTGGAACACCTATGTTTGTTGTAAAAGCATACTTGCCAGTAAATGAGTCCTTCGGTTTTACTGCTGACTTGAGAAGTAATACTGGTGGCCAGGCATTCCCACAATGTGTATTTGATCACTGGCAGGTGTTCCCTGGTGATCCATTGGAACAAGGCTCTCGTACCTTCAACGTCGTGCAGGTATGAAAATTAATTCAATAAATTCTATAAAGAAAAAGTAGCCTAGTCTTTAACACGAGTTTTACTTACAGGATATCCGTAAACGCAAAGGCATGAAGGAAGGACTTCCAGACCTAACACAATATCTGGATAAATTGTAAAATGTCATCACGGCATTAGGAATATTTGGAATGCTGCAGGGGAACTGACTTCGAGTGTGTTTGTTTGTTTTCGGCACAGTTTAATATTCTTTAATAAAAATCGTTTCAAGTGGATGTCGTATACTTATAAAAATTGCATATTTTAATCACGTTTAAATTTCATAAGCTCTGCATATCTTTATTTAGAATTCCCAATACGTTACGGTTACATGTTTCACACGATAAACTTGCTTAAGTGAATGTTATATTTTATACGATGAGGTCATCATTATAAAATGTTTCAGTTTTTAAATACATTCTTATCCCTATACGTAAAGGTAGAAAACAAACAAACCATTCGAAAAACATGGGTTTGTAAAAGGAAAGGAAACTGTTTATATTAAAATTGCTTTTCGACAACTGAAAAACTAACGATGTAAAGATTTATTATGGCATAATTGGTTGTGGAGTAAACACTTTAGTACTCGCATTTTACTAAAAATCTAACACAGAATTTAGGTCATTTCTATTTCATATTACACCCGCCCATATTTCGTCTTCCACCCTTCCATTACATAATGTATCAACTCTTATGGCGTAAATTAGTCTTTGTAAACATAACTTCATGTTGGGAGCGTCCATCTGTCCGGAACAATGCTGACGGTTCCACCAGGTACGGTCGAGTTAACGTGATAGATATGTGAAGAGTGGGTGTCGGAAATAGGCAGTGTTGAAAATTTTTTTTTGTGGTTGGGGGTTGGGATTATCCAGATATGATTTTATTACTATTACTACTGCTGGACGCTGGCCCACTCTCGCTTGGTGCCCATGCCCATATCGACCATTAAAGGGTCCTTGCCGCAACCGGACGTTGGTTACAAAAGCTTCGAAAAAATTTAAGAAATAGAATATAGAATAACAAGGGGCATCTCGCATAAACCATTTGGTTGGCAAGCAAGAGTACACAAGTACTTTCACTTTCAGGTTGTTTGGCGCGGCAGCCTGCAATACGTGCTTCTCATGTGTAACTTGATTGATTAAAGTCACGTGTATAGATATAATATAATTAGATAAAAAAGTAATTACACGAAAATAATGATTTTAATAAAGACAGATTACGAGGAATATTTAAGTAAAATACGATATGAAGTCGCTCGGTCCACCAATGGAAAGTTCCAAGCACCAATACCAATACATGGGACATTGTGTAGTATATTTACGTTATCTTGTAAAATTTGTATATTAATATATGTACCTAAATGCATTTTCATTATAAACGTCTAAAAAACAAGCACGCAATTGACGCAATGAAATGTATAAGGATAGCGCAAGCAAGCGGCATCATGCTGAACAAGTATGACTGTATGACCAAATGGCGATGTATGCATAAACTGCGATAATAAAGTAGAGGAAGACGGGACAATCTGTTTTTAAAAAGTCTCACTCAATAATTAGTTGGTAATCTGTCATGTTCAATCTGTCCATGTATTATCCTATGCGTAAATTAAATGTTCTGGGATGGTGAATATAGTCTTTCTACTGTTTCCTTGATCCGACGGGTTTAACAATTTCCAGCTCATTTGACTTTTATGCGTTACAATCTATATTTATCCCACCCTGAGAACTGTGTTAAAATCGAAAATTAGAACAAACAATATGTATTTAGTGTTAGTAGTTGTAGTTTTGTAGTGGCCGACCCCGGGTGAAACTTCGAGTCCCGCCAGGTTGAATGAGAATGTCCACAGGGGTCCGGTCAACTATCAATGCAACGTGCATTGATCTGCTTATGTTCATGTCACTGTAAATCCGGGTCCGGGTAACTTCCCAGGTTCCTTTACAGAACTTGGGCACTTAAAGAAACCCAAGACATGTACAACAAATTCTGTGCGTTTCAGAGTATTGTAATATGCATTCACGCGGCACCCCAGGTTCCCCAACCTAGGCTCGAATAAATGCTGAGAGTCAATATAGTTACTTACGCTTGCGCTTTTTTTACGGCGTATTATCAGTTGTGCAAAAAGCTTTCATCCAACTATTCCAACTTTTTTGCATATTTTTTGCATCGTAATCGTATCGTATAACAAACTTTTAAAAGTCAAGGTTGTCATTTCTCATGACCAAGCCAAATTGATTAGACTATTGACTATCTTAATCCTTTTGCTATCTGCATCGGATTCATATACACGAATGGTCTGCTCCTGGAGCTGCACAGGGTGCATGCATACCACTACACAAGTATGGTACAGTTTAACCAATTCAGCTAGAGGATAGATAATAAATAGATAATATTTAATATATATCATCATAGCAAGCTAGTTTAGGCAAAAAGCAGTGGCGTAGTGATTGTATTTTGATATAGGCCTTTCCTCCAGCCGGTTAGTAAAAGTCTAGAGTTTATAGAAATAGATGAATAAAAAGTAACTAATACTTAAAATTCAGTAGTATCTGAAGACTTAAGTCAATAAAACTCCATGCATATCCTCAATTCTCATTAGCCAGCAGAGCCAGCTAGTGGGTAGTAAGTAGGACTAGGACCCAGGTTCGATCGAACCACCCTGGGGCAGTTGTCTTTCCCTCGGCGTAAAGTCCCACAAGCGACAGAAGCTGGTCAAGTTACTCACCCATGATATCCTGCGTGCATTGCACTCCAGTCCACAATTAAAAATATAGGATTTGAATTTGAAATTTGCTTCAAACGTGTAAGCTTTTGATGCCACAGGCTTTAGAAAATTTCTGAGAATAAATAAATTCATTCAAAAAAATCAAAATTATCATCATCAACCATCAGCCGTGGCCAGAGCCTTGTAAAGTCTGAAAGGGATGACAGTATGAAGTTGTCTTTTGTCGTCAACGTCCACATATTTGATTTCAAATCATTGCTTTCCTCCAGGGTATAGATAAGCACATTTTAGCCTTACGCCGTACATTGTACGGCCTGGTACCCTGTAACCATGTTTCACCATATCGTTCCTACGACTCTGTTTATACATAATGTTGTTTGTATGAAATGGTTTGTACAGCCTCTTTCCACTTTCCACTTCAAATTTTTATCAAGGCGAACGGCATTAAAACTAAAACCAAACCCGTGGTTTTAGTGTTGGTATAAAAATTCCAAGAGTACGCATGAACATACCACATGATGATCATGATATGACTAATGACGATCATCATTATCATCTTAAAATTTTGTTTGATACTGCATTTTATACATACTGCCGTGGTTTCTTTCATTTATATTTTATGGAATATGGGAAAATCTCATACATATTGTGCACAGAAGATTTTTACACACGCATACATTTTATACTTGCTCCATCAACTTGTACTGACTACAAACAACCGAGTTACAAATATCTACAACTCATCTCAATGCAAAAAACACGTACTGGAAAACCTTGCCTCAGTATACATATGCCCTCGTTCCTCCTACTATTCCTACTACTACTACATTGTACAAAAGATTTTTTTAAATAAACGATGACAATGATGTGAAAGAAAGAGCCTTGCACAGTCTATAATATCCACAATTCCATCATCGTCGAAAAGTATATAACAAGTCTAGCAATGCTTTGAAGTGGCCAAGTCATATTGCTTGCTGCTGCTGCTGACTACTGCAACCACATAGTGACCGATCGAGACGTTTGTACATTTTTCGTAAGAATTACATAATTTTTTTATCTATATAAAAAATCCCCCATATACATTATATTAGTCATATTTTCCTCGTTATTTTGCAATCCAAGGGAGAACTACGAAATCCAAATACCCAGTCACTTGGTCTGTCTGTGCTGCCTGCGATAGGTTTAGACAAAAAAGAGAACATTATTGTTATTAAAGGTCAACCATCAACCTACACATACATGCTATAAAGCGGTTAGTGACAACGAAAAATATTTTTGAAAGGTAAATTGTAGATTAAATTTATTGTTTGAAAGTGTTCAGCTTCATTGATTTAATAAAACTAATCACTGCGCAAAGCGAACACAAATTGAAAACGTCAACATTCAAGTATTTTTTGGAGCACATTCGACTTTGCTGAAATCGAGTAGGGTTATGATCATAAGAAATTTTTGTTGTGCAAATTATTTGTTTGGATAATGTTTATTTAACAATTTTATACTTTGTTTGAAGTGATAAAAAATTAGATCAGCAACAGCAACAATTAGAGAGCAACATAGAATGAGGGGTTACTAGAATCTACTTATCATACACACCCAAAAATACAAGCATACAGCCATAAACCGATAAACCTACAAATATATATCTCACAATGGTTAAGCCTGTGTGTGTGTGTATTATTGACATTGTCTGCTTTCAGAACGGTTTTATGTCATTTAAATATTGTGTGTAGTATGCATGTGTGAATAGTAAACTAAACAATTTTAAGGCAAGGCACGACGTCGCAGTTCGTATTTTCCGAGCAGCAAGTAGTTTAATAGTATACCTTAAAATAAACTTACAAAATATTATAACATTCTGCACCCTTGATGTTGTTATTATCATCCTTGTTAAAATACGTTACAAATATTTGATTATTAGTTATCTATATTTTTATCACAGGTACTCATAACAGGGAAAAACTACAAAATGGCTGCCCAAGTGAATGCTGTGTTGGAAAGGCTGGACAAGAAACTCCACGAAAAGAATAAATTGTCGGACTTACTGGAACTTGCGGAACAGAAAACTGGCTTGAAGCGATTGTATATTGTAGCAGGTTAGTGAAACGTTTGTATTAACTCAACTGACTGCATTATTTTTGAAAAATTATTCATTCCTTTATGGGTTTTCTGCGTATTTTAAATGACCTTGCGTGTACGAAAATATTGCACCGTGATGGTTTCCAGTCGCCCAGTAGTTTGTAGCTTCTAAATTAGAAGTTCTAATCTAAGTTTTATGCATCAAAAAATACTCGAAACTAGTAAATACTTATACCGATGAAGTGAAAATGAAATATTTACAAACACCGTCATACACAACATAATAATATAGGAATCTCGCTACAATCGATCGTTTCAAGTATTTTTTCATTAATTATAGGTGTGCATTGCAACCTTGTGATTTTTCTGTGATTTTTTAGTTTAATTGCAATATTGGTGGGGTATTAAACTAAAGGTTGTATTTGGTATATATAGCATATTGCAACTTGTATTACATGTCTCATAAATAATTATTAATTACACGCTATACGAATACGACATAATAAAGTAGTTCTTATGCTCTTGTAGTTAACAAAATAAAATTCTACTTTCTAAAGTAACGTGTATTAAACCAGAGCAAGCAGTCATGTAACTACTTTTTAAACATTATCTACTTGCACCAGATAGAACTGTCATTTGCTTTTCTGCATTTTGTAAGGATATTTAGTGGCTTTTGGTTTGGCTTTTAAAACAGAGAGTTGAACGTGCGCCCCGAGTCTACGTCGTCGAGTGTCACGATAAAAATTTGGCCATGACATTGTTTCTAGAAGTGAAAATTAGATTTGCATCATTGACAAAAAATCGATTGACAACATCAAAGTCGACGATTTTATATATAAACGATCGAGTTTACAATGGGGTAAATATTTTATATTTGGCATTGCAGAATAGTTGTACGTAGGATAATTTACCATGTAGCTAATGCTGCTTTCCAATGGTTGCAGTCGGTCGTTGTGTGGTAAAAAAGGGGCAAAGTGATTTTGATTAGTGATTTAGTATTATTAGGTTGGAATTGAAACATTGGATTGGAAGTCTGTCGTCAGTCGAGGCATGCTGTTCGTTTGTCTATAATTGTACAATTATGCTGCAATTTATTCAAAATTGGTAAAAAAAAACCAAGAAATAGCATTTTTTTTATGTGTCAGATTGGATATTGGGTGTTCGTTCACAGGTTCACACCATACCATCATGCCCACAAAAAGTCCATTTGAAGTTTACGTTTAGAGTATAAAGCTTTCATGTTATTTGGATTTACTGGTTATGGTTATATAGCGACTCGTGACTGTACTACATTGCCGTACCGTCCATTATGTTTGAGCGGATAATAATTGTTGTGAGTTAGTTGTGAGTATTTACAAATTGATTTAGAAAGGTTACGTAGCCTGAATTGAAACAATAAAAAAAAGTGGACCAAGCTTAGCACTAGGTCTAAGCATTAGCATTATTAGTATTAGCATTAGGTCTTCACTCACCTGCCATGCCAAATCTGATGAAAAACACTTTTTTGACTTTTGGAAAAAAAGTTGCGTTGATTTAATCTATACAATACAATATATGAACATGATATGTCTGCGCAGGTCACATCACAAGGTATGCATCTGAAAAACTGAGCTAGTAGAGCGCATGCGCATGGCGCGTACACACGATATGGTTACATGCTACATATCTGCTAGTGAGTTACTAAAAAATCTATACAACAGCGCAGCGTTAAAATATGTACATATGTAGCAAGTTTTTAGTCAAATCGTTTGATAAATTAGAGTTGTAGTTGTGTTGTATGGCCAGGACATACTTACCGGTCGATGTGCATGTGTAATGCATACACGCCACTACCACCCCAGTGAATGAATGATTACCTGTGTATTTTTTTACATGCCTCTCTTGCTAGACCAAGGCACATTGTTGCAATGATTAGTTATGTCATGTTAGGCATGTTGTGTGGTTCACTTGAATTGAAGTTGTGATTATGTAATTAGAACTTATCAATAGTTATCAATATCAAATATCTTAGGCATTTATATCGTTGGGGGTATTCTTTTAAGTGGAAACATATGTTACATTTTGGTTCCACACCACCCTGTGATTTTCAAGATTTTCTATATTGTGAGCTTCCATACTCCGAGGTGACAGATTGTCAAAAATTTACCAGTTTTTGTTTAACTGGTTGCAGTTGTGGGGCGAAACTTGATTGATTGATTATCCCACCTTCGCAAACAACTTTTAGAATAAACAAAGAACAAAAATATTTACTATTTTAATACTACAATCAGTGAAATAGACGGAAAAGTATATATATACATACGTGAATTACTGACACTAATTGACAGTATCATCGGACACAGGCACCAGTGAAGTATGGTTATTGCTTCTTACAAACTTACCTACCTATCAAAACAACAGATTCAAACTCCAATTCGACAAGGAAAACAATTGAGAAAGAGAGAACATAATGGAAGTTATCCAAATTTATTAATTAAAACACGAATATCACAACAGCTTTTCACACTAATAAAGCTATTCAGTTCCTATTGAGAATAATACAATTTAATTATTTCTTCGAAAATTTTTATACAATAATTTTTGTGTCTTTTGAGCTTTTTCTGTGTCTTTCGTTAAAAATAAATATAGCTGTTAGATGTAATAAATAACCTACAACCTAGAGAGTGCTCATTGGTTGCACCACACTTTTTAAAACAAAGAAAACCATATTCACTCAATTCTGCTAGCACGTGGAATTAAAAAAATATACCCATATGCGGTATGGATTGTCGTAGGATTGATATATTTGATAATCTTAATTGTTGTGAGCACAGTTTCTGTTTGTTTCCAGTGATGAAGAAAATTAGAATTAATACGTTTAGCATTTTCCGCACAATGTTAAATTCTCATTTATTTCATCGTCGTGCGCGCATTACATCTTATACTTCACCACATATCTAAGAAAATGCAGTTAAACGAAACAGTGAAAGCTATATTTATGCATAATTTCTAAGTAAACACCTTTTGTGCATTACAATATAAAAGTGTGGATAGAAAGAGCATGATTCTGCAGAAGTAATATTAAGAACTGACACACCGTTACTACGAATCGGAATCAGTAGCTTTCATTCAATTCAATACAAGTCGGTACACGTAGATATTTATTACGCAACCGTAATGAAATCATGGATGGATCCACATAGATATTGCATTACATCACATTGCTATCTACATGAGAATATTTCACAGGGGTTGTGCAAAGTAGTAAAAGGTGATCACGTTATAGAAAAGGCAAGGTAGCCAATCCAACTGCACTGCGTCTGCGTGCACCTCCTGCGGAACGGAAAGGTTTATTTTCCACATACTACTCTTTGTTCTGCGTTTTTCCTACTGTTTGTACTGCACCACGACGACTGAATCCATGGTTTGATGTCAAGCAGATAAGCAGAAGCAGGCCGTTAGATTAAACTTGACGTGACCTTAATGAGTTAAGAAATAAAAGTAAAGGAAATGTGGTGAACAACCTTTTTTTGTTTTCTTCTCCGCATTCTCTGACTGGTTGCCAAAACCTCAGAATCCTGTCATCCATCCTTACAAAATCGGCGAAAAGCTCTCCCGTCCCGTACCATGTAGATTGAAATCTTGTCAGTATTAGTCAGTATGATGAATTAATTATTGCGAAATTAGGATGCGTTATATTGCAAAAACTTTTAGAACTGTACTGTAGCATCATGAAAAATGAAGATAAAATGCAATTTGCCGCAGTTGACGCTCATTTCACCAGGCCAGCGACAAGGCGCCAAGCCTCTGTTTATTGGTCCATTAGCACTCGCTCTTATATAGTAAGCACTATATACGAGACGAGATGACGACAGCTTTTCTTCATTATGACTTTGGTCTATATGACGTGGACATGTCACACACCGCAATGTATTAATTGGAAACAGTATTATCTAATTATCCAGTCGGTAATCGCGGTACAAACACTTCCGACTATAAAGTACTAATTACTCTTATGACGTGAGATTTGGGATGAAAAATTATTCTAAACAAAGCATTAGTTGTGCATTATGCGTGCTAGCGGATTTAATCATGCATCTTCGGCCGAAATACTAGTAGATGTTTTGAACAGGCACTGCAATCTGCAATTGACTTATGAATACGCTAATTACTTTCTAACGCTTTTGTAATAATAATTAGATGTAATGAATTTTAACTGTACGGTACGTAAGTATAGTATGGATCTGAAAATGTTCAAGCTAATTTTAGAATATGCAAACGCAAAGATAATATGTAACGTAGTGCAGGGAGGAATTAGAATTGCGTAAAATATATATATAAATTATTAAGTCTTCGTAGCAAGGAAAGGTGACGCGTCAGGATTAAGTGCAATGAATTTTGCACTAGCAATCAATTGTGTCACATACGTACTATTATGTAGACACATAATATTCTTCGTTTGCCTCTTCTAAGCAAAGTCAAAGATGAAGCCCGTAATAATCCGGGCTTACAACTACTAAAAAGTAGAAACTTTAACCATGATTCCACTCTCTATTTGTAGAGTAGTAGTTTTCCGTTCTATAGAGATTAATATGTGGTTAATGCACATATGTAGCTGTTTCCACATCTTGCGGTAATGAGAACATAACACACTGATAGACGATATTTTTGGTTTTGTCTGGTTGTTTTGCCCCGCATACTCACTATCAGAACCAGGACCAGGAGAAAATTGTCAAAGGTAAATACCAAACTACTACAACAACACGTTGCAGGGTTCAAGTTTTCGTAAATTTTATCATGGAACTCTTATCTCTGGCATGGTGTTTGCATTGGTTGAGTATAGTACATTGTCGCTAATCAGTGTGTACTATGAATCGTTGTTCCGCTTCCGTCTATATTCATTTACGATAATTATTATAATTAACGTAAGCCTGTATGATCACACGTTTGCACAGAGGTATATATAGGATTTATTTTCAGTGTGAAAATTAAGTAAAAGTGCATGAATTCTTAGTAATTACACATGCCACAAAATCTTTTTTCACGGTGTCGCATTAATGGTTGCGATGCAAGGTGCAGAACAGTATAAACATAGATAGGTAGGTACGTTTCAGTGCGGGATTGCTTGCAGTTGCAACGCTGCGTGTAGCATCTGTCTCTAGTGACTCTCAACAAAATTGTTTGTGGTTGTAGCCTACAACTTGTAGGTAGACTATATTCGCGAACTTTTTTTGGTTTTGCAATCGCAAACTTTGTGTCAATGTGCCAAGCCAAAAACCGATACAATACTATCAATGTAGAGTAGAGTGGATTGGATTGCACGTGGATTGTGAATGGATTTGAAGTGGATAATTTCAGTTTTCTTTTATGTTCTTTCTTTCTTGTAAAAAGTCAAGGACTTAGTTTTTTTTTGTAGAAAAGGTGGTGAACGTGTTATTGTAACTATTGTTGATTGTGAAAGTTATAATATTACTTTCACCGCCGTCTTCTTTAAAATTACGAATAACGATCAACCCCAAATAGAAAAATGTTCCAGAACATTGAAGATATTAAAAACAAGGCTATTCAGTTGTGGGAGGGCGCAGACACCAAGTTAAAATGTATGATAGCGGAATTTTAAAGCAAAAATTAAGCTTTTGTTATTGGTTTGGTATGATTTTCTTTCTTAGTTTACTTTCCGTGACAGGCAACAGTGGCAGGCACTCTATATGTCATAATTGCTTAGATTTTACAGTTTTCTTTCATTTTCATGTAACCTGTCGTGTATTAATAATAAATAATTTCCAGGTGCGGTTGGAGTTTTGACTCTTTGGCTGATATTCGGATACGGGGCACAACTTTTGTGCAATTGTATTGGTTTCATCTATCCAGCTTATGCCTCGGTGAAAGCAATTGAATCTCCGCCGCGAGATGATGACACCAAGTGGTTGATGTACTGGGTTGTGTTTTCCCTGTTTAGCGTTGTCGAGTTCTTCTCCGATATTCTCCTCAACTGGTTCCCTTTGTACTGGCTTGCGAAGGTAAGGAGGCAAGACACATCAAGTGGTCATTTTTTATCAGCATGTTATTATGAACTGATTATTTTTTGTTTGATATATACATTTTTCAGTGCTTATTCTTGTTGTGGTGTTTCCTCCCGTTGGCCGGAAATGGAACAAACGTCATCTACAACCGGGTTGTGCGACCTTTGTTCTTGAAGCATCAAGGCCAAGTTGATAACCTATTAAACAAGGCTGCAAATGCAGCGCAAAACATAGCCACAAAAGGTAAAAACGTAGCATTACATATTATGATATAAACGTTAAGGTAGATTAGCAAGGGTTGAATATTAATGATTTTATACAATTCCTTAATTTATATAGCTGCTGCTGAGCTTAAAAATGACTAAACGGATCGCTGATTGTCAATCAAAAATGAAATCGTGGATGAAAAATAAAGACAGTCTTATGCTTTAAAAATTAATAAACAACATCAAAGTATTTCGATAATAGGAGAATAAATCGCCACGGCTAGCCAATCATCACTTAAAATAAACTAAGATGTTATGTAATAATAATACGTATAAAGGTTAGATTACCTGTATATTATGGTAAATCGTCTAAAACTCTCTTCCTGTGCAAATTTCTATTCTACACATACTGTATATGTAGTTGTCCATATTATTATGTTATCTTATAAATCGTGATACAGCTCAAGCACATCAAAATGTGCCCTTATTAACTATTACAATCATAACTGTTGTTAAATCATACGGATTTGTGGTTATTTGCCAATCATTGCAGATCTTATCACGTTTTGCTTAAAATATATTATTCATGCATAATTCCTGAAAATAATACTGATGAAAATAATCATTATTAAGAAAATATAAGAATCCATGTGATGTTTACTTTTCGAGTTTTTAGTTCTTTTCCTCTTCGTCCAAAGTAACAATTTAAGTGATAAAAATATTCTTGATGATCTATAATATCACATTAACACATTGTTATCGAATTTATTGTTACCTAGTTTAGCTCTCTAGGTATTACCTTCCTGTGGAACTTAGCTTCATCGGATGTCATTTCAATACACTACGTTTCTTGAAGCAAAATATATTAGCGAATATAGTGGTGACAGATGATTTATATAATTATATTATAACGCATAATTTTTCCATGTTATGCAAGTACTAAATTGAACGGTTATTCATTAAACATATAGCCAAGTTTAAGAATCGATTTGAATCTGGTTTGTTTATTTGTCAATGTATACTTTTTTCAGACCATGTAGCATTATGTTATACAGACTAAACTACACATTGTTATAATTTTT
>JAHZNB010000004.1:0-12317 GCA_027744295.1 Callyntrura guangdongensis | reverse complement strand
CATTGGGGGGAGTTCACACCGGGGGGAATACGCCTAGACCTGTGCACACAATACAAGTAACAATGTTCTTTGTTTAAATTCACAGTTCCTGAAAGTCTTCACCTTGTGTAAATATCTGGGGTTTGGGCATGCGCACAAAAGCCGTCAAAATGTGACGTCAGTAATATTAGCGTATTTTCAATCCAGTCGCTATAAGGGCTATGTATTTCAATAACAAACGTAATCAAGCCTTATTTGAAAAGTAGTATCCTTTTTAAATTTAGTTTTCAATGACTAATTTAGTTGATTTGGCATCACATGTAGTAGACACGAGAAAGAATAACCAAAAGTTAAAAATTCGTTTTGTTTGCATTTGCACTACTCCATTTTAAAATTTTGATCTGAGTTTACAGTCGGCATACGCCTGCTTTTTATCGATTTCAAAAACAAAAAATGGACCTGCTTGGTTAACAATGGGTCTGAAAATCAGATTACTTAAATCAACTAAAGTCAAATCGTGTATAATCTATGTAGTGACCGTTACAGTGTCACTGGGCGGAACATCAAGGATTAGAAAACTGTAGGGGGTTAAATTTTTGAAGGACGAGTTTCGTGATGTAGGCTGATTTTTATTGATTAAAATTGCACGTACGTATATAAGCTTCGCATGTTCATGAAGTATCTTTATTGATGAACTCCGCCGACGAATCCCCTACAGTTTCCAAGATATTGCGCGTCACAACTTTTAAATAATTTTCGGATGCCCTCCAGATAATGGTCCATGTCTCATTGATAGATCAATAAATCTTAATCAAGTAACATTTTATTAAAAAGCCCATGAAGATCTCTAGCTAATGGTATGTAATTCGATTGCTGCATCAAATTTCACGACTAGATACGCTCTGTCAAAGTTAATTTAAAATATTTAAAAACTCCAAAAAACGTTACCTTTTGAAATTGTAAAATACTATGTCCTTGATATAATTGCCACCATTCTCAAACACCAAAAGCCGCCAAAAGCATCTCAGGCCTAGAGTATCATATCATTCAAAAGCTCAAGAAATGTTCTATCGGCCGTCGTGCTTTACATGCACAGTGATAAAAATTTACTAGAGATATTGCTAAACAAAGAGTTGACATTATTTATGATTGACTCTACTACGTACAAACTCAAACTTGATTAGGTTGTAATCAATCATTTTCATTATTGTTTTCATTGTCCGAATTTGATAAATCAGCAATGCAAAACAGAACGTAGTACAACACAATATAAACAATCAATATGACCAAAACGGTGAACTAGACTTAATAATATATAACTGATTTTTCCCTATATTATTTTTTTAATTGAATTGAAACAATTTTACATAATGCCTTCAAGTTTAAGTGGGGGATTTTGATATGATATCCCCCCTTGCGGAGCTCAGGCGGGGATTAGACCCCCTCATCACCCTCCTGTTCCGCAGTCTATGGAGCTGGGATGTGCGACGGCCGTCAGGGATGGAGTTACTCTTTCACTTGCTTTGTACATCTCCACGCAGCGTTCCAACTTTTCTTTCACATAACAGAATTAGATAGATGCAGGAGTAGTACAAAACACAATTTGTGCACCACACAAAAACTAATGTTTGCACTTTGTCACCGATAAGTCCCTTTCATTGCTGCAGCTAAAGTTGGAACATTTTTCAACTCTGTAATACATTTTAAAACCAAAATATTTTCACACGTCGAAACATCTAGCACGGCTAACTTCAACTTTTACAATTGCTACAAACAAAACAGTACATTAAGTTGTTTGGTATAAACTTCTGAGCTAGAAACAACTTGGTTAAAAAGCAGGTGGATTGTGGAAATAATTATTAATTTGTACACTAGAGTTTATCAGGCGTTGGGAGCATTGTGTAATAAATATGATTTTACTCGTGAAGGCCCAGAGGATCCATTGTAACACAGGCATGAAATAAGCCGGGCTTAGGGTTTTTGAAAGACAATCTTAAATTGTTTTCACATTATTCAAAGATAACAAATAAAATTACAAATGAATTAACATACAATGCAATAGTGGTAAACTGGGAGAGCGTTCCCTCAAAGGTATTCTCCAATTTGTTTCATGTATGTTCAACTTAGCCTCCAGACTGCTCTTTTAATCAAGTCTTCAAGAGGTAAAGCCAAGTCGAAACTATTTATTTAGCATTAAGCCAGTAGAACGTTGCCTTCATAAAAATACAACTGCGTGCATGTGTTTTATTACCAAGCAGGTTTTCATATTGCAAAGTTGTGAAATTTGAACAAAGTGTCGCACGCTGCCCCTGCTCCTGTGGCGGATGTTGTCTCTGATAATAATACACAAAACCAAACCAAACAAAAGATGGGTAGTTTTCCGAGGCAACCTGAACAGTAGCAACAGGTGACTAGTAAATAGTGGTTACTGAAATATATATAAATAAATATAACTTTGCACTAACACCAAAGCAGTAAGAACTCGATTGCTTTTTTTGTTTTCTCTAGGCGGTGAGAAAAATTATCAACACGTTTGTTGAATACTTCTTTTGTTTTGTCAACATATCACCAAAATGAAGAAAAAAACTAAATACCCAATTTGTGATATACTGTTAACCCAAGCTCCCTCCCAAAAACTCATGCAAGTGAAAAGCGTTATAAATGTGACACATGTGGTGTGTCATATGTACTACCTTAGTATCATAAATGCAAAATATGTCACAAGACGTTCATGACTGCCGCTTAGTTAAAACAACATATTATCGGAATGCACTCTGAGGAGAGACCTTATTTCTGTGGCCAGTGTGATAAAAGGTTCAAAACCAAGGTCGGTTTGAGAAAACACTCAACTGTTCATATTTCGGAGAAATTGTATCAGTATTACGAATGTAAGAAAACTTTCAAAACAAAATCTTATTTGGCAGAACATCGGAAAGTACATACAAGAGAAGAAAAAACTCAGATTTGTGAGCTCTGCGACAAACGATTTTCTTCGGTTAAATATTTAACATATCACCTTGGCTCGAGCTCAGAAAGTGTTCAGATTGTAACAAATCGTTCAAATGTTTGGATGCAATGTAAAATCACTGGAAAAGACGTCACTCCAGCTTAAAACTTACCTTCTTCTGTGTATTTTGTAGCGATAAAAAAGGATTTACGACTAAAACATAGCTACACCTGCACTTGTCTACACACACAAAAGAAAAATGTTTCATTTGTAAGAAATGCGGAAATGAAGAAAGGCATCGTGCTGCAGCTAGAGATCATTATCTACGTCATACGAATAAGCGTCCATATACCTGTGAAGCATGTTCAAAATCCTTTTCCACTTACCGGACTTTTTTATCTCACAAAAAGCAAATGCATGCTTAGAGCTGTAATTTATTGTTTGGACCTTTAAATGTAGTTATTCTGTAGTATACAAATTATGGAATAAAATTATATTTCTTTTGAAACGTTGTCACGTAATCCAGATGACAATAAGCCAATTTGTTGTTTTCTGTTATTTATTACGAACATACGCAAGTGACGCTGTTGCTTCTGTTAATATAAACTACTATTGTATTCAGGCAGAAAATTTACATTTTACTTTTAAGATCATTTGATTTATAATACCCTACAGCAGTTAAGATCTAGTAGACAACTTTGTAGCCAAAAGTATGACAAACCCTCATTGTAGTACATTTTATCATTGACTCTTGTAATAACGTTAAATGAAAGTGCTTTATATAATAATTGTTAATAAAGTTTGACTATTTAGATCAGGTTCTACTTTCCATGCGTTTTTCATACTTGCAGGAATGCAAAAACCGTCTAAAATGTGGATTTAGATTCTTGTTCCTGATCAAGCGTACGAATTCTCTGTACTTGTAGTGTCAAATCAAATCATAAACAAGCCCCGGATTCATGTTGTTCTTATTTAGATATACCGAGTAACGTCCACAATTAAAATGCACGTTGAACCGGTACCCCAGAATGAGTGATAATTTACACAATTTTTATCTTAACTTTGGTATTTATTTACTTATTTTTGCATCTTTTAAGCATTCTGCTACATGGTACACTATTATAAGAAATTTATATTTCGAATAAAAAAGAATAACATATTTTTCTGTACTACTTACATAACACCACCCTAGTGACTACTGTTGTTCATCTAATTTACAGTTGTCACCCTGTACTATTATAAGCACACATTTTTTATCGACATTGTTAATTAGGAAATTTTACACACCAGTAATTTGCGTTATAATGCAAACTCAGTTCACAGTACCATTACTCACAATACAAATGTAGCAAAAATATTATTATTTCACTTTATAAGCAATAACACGGGGACGATCAACGGTTTTTATTCTTGTCTTCATGGCTCACTGATTCGCTCATATCAAATGTCATGATCTCGAAATGGCAGTCTCTCTTCATTTCAATTGATACTTAGCTAGACTAGAACACTAAATCCAAATAATGCCGAATAATTAGAATAACATACGTAGCATGGTATTTTCTGCCATTAGTGATTTAGTCCATATACTACAGTGGGAAACTCGCTTTGACGGTTAGTCTATTTAACTTTGAAGTTAACAGGTTAAGTATTTAACAATCAGCTACATAGGTGACAGATGTGTATTCCAATGGTGCTGTTATGTCAGTAAAAATCCTGCCTTTTTCTTTTTAAATTCCTGTATACTTTGTTGAAATTGTGTTCTCTGCTTACTGGATAGTTGGAGAGAGGAATTGGAAAGTTGGGTGGACAAACAAAGTTGTTATCTGTAGTGAGAGTGCAATAGTAATAATTTGTAAGAATGGGTGATGAAGAAGCAGATTGTAAACCTGCTCCATTTCGAAATTCCTTTCTTCTTCTTACGGCGAATTGGCTCCACCCTGGTCGGAGTTGTTAGCTGGGGACAAGGATGCGCTACCCAGGTGTTTACACTTGCGTGCCTTACTTCAGCTCATGGATATAAAGGCCAGACTAGATAAGCTACTCTACTTCGTACTCCATTTCAGAGTTCTATTTTTTTAAAGTCACTAAAATGAAAATATACGAAAGTAAAGAAGACGTCGAATTTTATATTTTTTATTCGGTTTCATAAAGCATCGAGCAAATAATTCATTACACTTTATTCACAATTAGGTATAAAAACAGTGCAATTTAACAAGTTTTGGTCAACTATAACATTAATTTTTATCTTATCACAGCTTTATAAAAAGATATGAGCGTACCTTGCCATTTCACCGTCCCGCATTACTTACACGCTGTGTCAATATTGAATTTCCTACAAACCTCACGTAAATGGACACAAACTTTATCACGTCTTCATTACGATTTTTACTGACTAAACATCTGCGTGCACTTACCATATACGACTATTATTATATTATAATACACTATTTGATAAATTCCTCGAAATGCTTTACATTTCGTGTTACACCGTATTCGTTTGTAATCAGTATTGTAAGTCGAAAAACGCATCTTACTACCAAAGTAAGTAAGAAAAAATGGAGCTAAAACTAAACGAAAATAATTATAAACTAGAGTGAATAGTTACCATTTTTCTTAAAAATATCACAATCACAGAGGACATTGGATTGTATTGGATACTAAGTTTAATTATTAATATTTTTCGATGAATGTACAAAAATACCAAATAGTTTCATACCTACTACAAAAAAACAGTATAAAAACAATAAATTCTAAATAATTGGTAAATACCGTTTTTCAATGAGGAACATAATGTCGGTCAATGTCAATACATCCTACAACACAGTACAACAATTGCTACTGTACGTTTTGCAATAAGTTTAGAAATTAATTAGGGGAGACATTTAATGGGACACACAATGTTACATATGTATTGACTCTTTGACTTTGTTCAGTTAAAGGTGGGTTCTGCTGCCAACATCACTTTAATTTTTAAATTAACGAAATCCACGTTTTTAGATAATATCTCCTGGAATAGTCCAAACGGTGCAGACGGAACACGACTCGGAGCATTTGTGTTATAGAAAAACTCAGATTGGCCCTATAATAACAAATATGATAACTGATAAAAATAAACGCGGTTTAAAGATCAATTTACACATCGTGTTAGTTACCCCTTACCAAAGTCACATTTAGAATCTCAAGCTGACCACTCATTGCTTCCACCTCTTTCTCTATTACTAAAATGTTCGCGTCCAACTTCGGAGTCACCAAATTCTTTTTGAACTCACAATTCCTCAAGTGATTATTCAGCTGGTTGTACGTCAGCTTTTCAAAACAACCACTGGTCCTGAATGGACATTCAATGACAGACATGGTCATCATTAAAGTCTCGAGACCTCTATTTCGAACTTTGCCCCCTGGTCCACTGTACGGAGCTCGACACTCTGGACATAGTTGGAGATTGATCACGCATCGTGAACAGATACAGTGTCCATTGGTGCACTGTAATATCTTCTTCGTAAACAAC
The DNA here is from genome assembly GCA_027744295.1 of Callyntrura guangdongensis. NCBI lineage: Eukaryota > Metazoa > Arthropoda > Collembola > Entomobryomorpha > Paronellidae > Callyntrura > Callyntrura guangdongensis. The sequence continues at coordinate 5,883 of JAHZNB010000004.1, read as the reverse complement.
TCAAAGCACACGGGACATCTCAGAGCATCTGGAATCAGTACTTCCAAAAAACTATCCTCCTCTTCCTTTATCAACACGAGCTTGATTCCAATTAAAGATTTTAGAGCTTTACGTTTACTTAACATATTTTTGCATAGATTAATAGCCAAGTTTAAATTATCCAGGTGTGTATTCATCCGATCTGTTACATCCAGAGTTTCACGTTCGCCACAGCGGTGAGAATCAAAAGTATTCGCTTCCATTAGCATTGCTGCTGCCCACTGAAGATGGGAGACGGAAGGTGTCTCGATTAACTGATTGCCTTGACTAGAACGAATAGCATTAAGCCCACCTTCCAACCGTAGAGTGGCAGTTCCAGTGTTTTCATTCCACTGTATAGAAATAAAATAAAATCATCTTAAAATCCGAAATTTTCATGACAATTTTTTTAATACAATAAATACTCAGTATTTATTATTTTAATTACGTTACTAAATATTTTATGCATAAAAATGACTAACTGGGAGCAGCATTTTGAAGTACTGTCCTCGTCGAAAACAATAATGGATTTGTAGAAACCCGGGACATGAAGAACTTCCAATAGTGCGGAACAGTGCTCCTGCAAAAACTGAACAATGACAGCTTTTCGGACAAACCTGCAAGAATTGTTTAATTCATTGTTTCAATTATTCGCCTCCAATAACAACGATATAATTACTTACGAAATTCAAAAATGATAAAATATGCAATGATTGACATTGGTACTAATATAAATATAACAAATGATGGAACTATAGTATTTATAGCACCTGTCGTTAGTAACTGAGTTGGCTACGAGGATGGAGGAAACGTTGACACACTCAAACCTGGCGATCTTCTGATTATTGAAGTTTTCAACAACACGACAGTCTACTAGGAGAACACGGTTGGTCTCTAAAGTACTAAGTTCTTGAACACTGATTGTACTACGTTTCCAGATTTCTTCTGCATTGGAAGCCGATGATGTGGACGAAGCAACCGTGAAACTTGATGTACTTGACTGGGTTGAAGCAGGCTCTAGGAGCCATGCTGATGCTACATTTGATTGAATTTTCATGAAATTATCTTTAGCTTTACCTTTGATAATAAAATAATATGAATATTTCGACTTTTAATTTTACGCTGCGCCACTAGAGCACAAGAAGTCGCTGCTGCAGAAGAACTCGTACCTCGCATATTTACGCCTATATTAGCATTCTGTTCGGTAAACTGAACTGGATTTCCTAATCTTCGACCAACATATGAACCTGTTACGATAACGGTGAGATCCTGAATGAGGAGGACCCTCCTAGTCCATACAAAAATAAAAAATAAAGTGAAAATATCCAAAACGACAATGGTATAACTTTTCAAGAATACTTTCTTACTTTTCAGATACGGTATTAACAATCCAGTTATCCACGCGAATGATGCAATTAGTATTTAAGTAGCCAGACAGAAACATAAAATTTAGTTCTGTTGCAAGCATCGCAAAGGTATGCGAATGTAATCCATCCGAAATGTTCAATTTGAAATTATCATGTCCCCCTTGTCCTGCAGTCTTTTTAAAGCCCAATATTTGAATGACGAGTTTGTCCACGTGTCCTCCTTTGAGAAGAGTCTGTAAGTTCAGTAAAAAACGCACAGTTTTAAATGACATTGCTAAAATTGTGCTGTTGGCACCCAAAACAAGGTTTGTCAATCATGTCAGGTAGTGTAGTCTGTAGTGTGTAGATTTTGAGTGTAACTTACTGCAATGGCACCTGTCGATAGTTGGATATTCATTTTTATCTGAAGTAACGTCTTGTGTAAATCCTCTTGAAACATATGTCAAGGTCAGGCATCAACTATCTAATAGACAGATTAAATTCTGGCTTTAATTACTGGAATTTGATATTCTGAAGAACTCACACGGATTATAAAATCGAACGAACCAATGACTACGTGCACTAATGTCTCAACAAATATTAGGTTTGAGACCACCGACAGACGTTCCGTACCAGTGACAGTCAAAGTGAATGATTTCTCCTTCCTTCTTCAACCTTCCGCCTAGCTGGACGACGAAAACGATTAGTCAATCGATTTAATTGACCAATTAATTACGGAATTTCAGACACTACTCATGAGAATCGAGTTTGCAAGACAACTGCCACGTCAATCACCAATTACCAAAATAATGAAAACTAACAGAAAGCCGTAAGGAATTTTAAAAGTTTAATTTTTGAGCGAATTAAAACGGTTCCCAGCACTGGCGTAGCCAGGGGGGGCACCGGGGGCACGTGCCCCCCCCAAATGGCCGGTTAACTCTTTCTTTCTACGAACTGTTGTATCTTGTGTTCCTTCTTATTTGATACTTAGCTAATTACCTACAATAGTTTAAATTCGGGATCCGATCAGAGCGAAAGACATTCGGAATCAATTTTCCTATTGTCACATATTCTTGTCTGTTACGAAAATGTGAGCAGCCTCAAAATGAATTGCTAGTACGCACTGGCGTAGCCAGGGGGGGGCACCGGGGGCACGTGCCCCCCCCAAATGGCCGGCGGGAGAAAAAAAATTACGGATGGGTGCTAAATTTCTGGCGCGCTTCGCGCGTTTTTTCGTATTTTATCAATTTTTTGTTCAATTTTACACGGCTGATGATAAACCTTTCTGGGAAACCCAACTTATAGGCTTACCATGATGTATTATTATCATCTGTCAATAATACAAATCGCTGGCTCCACAAGAAATTCCGCTAANTTTCTGGAGAAATTTAGTTTAGCGGAATTTCTTGTGGAGCCAGCGAAATCGCAGTAATGCAGTTATGCATTCTTATCGAGAGTGTTGCAATGATATGCCAATGCAGGAATACGCGTTCTGTGGAGATGAATGCTGGTCTTTATAATCAAAATTGAAATTGACCTTCTTACAATATCTTGGAGCGTTGGAGAAATTGTTAATTTTTAATATGGTCAATCCCATGATGAAAATTATTCAGAAAAATATATCGAATGCCTTGGGATAGATACGTTTGTGGGCATATCACATCAAGCTAACTCTTACAGTAAAATTGACGCATCACCGAAAACCATATTTATTTCATATTTCGTGCTACGTAAGTAGATTCTTCATATTGAGGGGGCTATGTTTTCTGTCGTTTAGTCTGTCAGTATGCACATATTTTAACGTTTGCACATATAGTTATGTTTTGGGAAACTGGTAGTTAACAATTTGAAAACTAATTAATGGACTTGTGAAAAGGCTATTAATCTTTAAATTCTTTTAGTCATAAATATATCTACCTTTGCAAATATATCTCATTGCAAATTTATTAGCATGAGTCAAACAAATTGAAACTCGCTGCCCACTGAACCAAAGACAGACGAAAGACCCATGTTGCAATGCAGCTAGCGTTATAGTTATAAAATACAAGAAAATTCAAATCTAAGGATACCTTCAGTGACTCGGGTAAAATGTGGTACAGTTTGCGCAATAAAAAATTAGCCTGGACCCAAAATAGTCTTTATAGTCTTATTTATACTTACAGTGAATCTAAAGTACAAATCTCAATGTTTATAATCAATTTGTAACGTTATGCAATAATAATGTATTACAAGAACATGTGCTAACGGCGCAAGCATAAAATTTTAAATTATTTTTTAACACAGATAGCAATACTCGTGCATCGCATAAGGCACCAATCTAACCGTTATTAAAATTGTAAAATCTACACTAGTCATAAAGCCATAATTATGTATTGAGCAGTGCATTTAGTAAATCGTAGTTGTCATGAATCTGACAATTCGGGATGTTGATTGCTACCATTGAATTCAAGGGGTCTATATGCACTGTCCAAAGTGCAATAGTTATATTTTGCGTTTACCTAAAAATCGTTTCCCTTGACTTGAGTGTTTAGTTGTGTGTCCTTTTAGTTATAACTTCTAAATTTCTAAACCGATTGCGATCAAATTTTTCACACTCATGAATATCATACCGTGGAATGTTTTAGACAATAGTCTGATAAAAATTGTAAAACTGACCCACTTTTGTTAGCAAACTCTTAATAGCTAAAACTAAACTTACGTCATATTTGTAATTATCATTAAATAACCAAAAAACATCCTATTTTCCCCCCAAAAATTACAGTAGATTGAAAGCAACATAAAGTACGTTAGCAAAATATTTCTGCTTAAGACGAAAAGGCCATATCTTACAAACAATTTCACTTCCTAACCGATTAGGCCAAATTTAGTAAAGTGGCTTGCGTGACATCAGTAATATAATAGAAAATGCACTGACCAAACATAATGAGCTTGTGACAGTTACATATAGTTAAATATGCAGAAGATGTTATAAAACATTTACATATTTTCAATATACGTATATTCATTTTTCTCTAAAGGCTCCACATTTTTGGAATAACATGATTAAAACCCAAGAACATCATATTGGTGGAAATATTTTTCGCTAAAGGACATTCATGCATCAAAGAGACATATTGTGAACCTGAGGGAGGGGTTTTTCGTTTTTCACAAACTAAACCATATTTTTTAGAAATTTTAATTTACGGATAGCTCATATATGTGATATTTTGAAGACAAGTTTTTTCACATTTAAGTGAAAAAATGTAAAATCCCAAGAAATATTCCACAATTATTAGATTAGTTTTACCGTGGTTGGAGTATTGATAAATCGTCCCTCTGGTTTTGATAGTCCAATTCATAAGAAAAAAGTGATAAACTATCACTGACAATAGATCGTACTTTTAAGAAAAGTATAGGGTCGATAAATTTTCAATAGAATAAACAAGAATTTGTTGAAATACTGTGGTAATTGTTCATGAAATCAAGACATTGGGATTGTAGTCACCGTGCAACGCAAAAGTCTTACGTTCAGATTCACCCCATTTTAAAAAGCCAGATAGTAAGCATCACAAAGCCCGATGGTTGAACCAGAGAGTTCTGTTGGAACCTAAAGGAAGTCTACAATTTACGGAAGTTTAATTCAAATTAAAAGTTCGCAAAAACTGGAGAGTAAAATCAACCTTCAAGTTTAAACACAGTTTGGTATTTGAATATTATTATTCGTTTTAAAAACTGTGCTATGCGAAATTGAAGAAAAAGATCATTGCAAATGGTGTGTATATGTTTTTTAAACAAATTACCTCACAAAAATTATCAACAGTTTGAACTAACCGGTCAAGTCAACAGAACAATATCGTATGTGATTGTTTACTCAGTGGCATGACCAGAGCAAAGAATATTTTGTTAACATTTCGGTGACAAAATGTAACGGAACCTTAAAAAGGAAGGATGACAACTAGAAGCAATGTGGTGGACTAGAATATAAACGGAAAAGGGATTGATCAGTTGAAAACAAATAGAAAAATTGTCTTATTTGTAAAGTTTAAAACGATCCAAAATGCTGTTTATTGTTTTTTCCTTTGCAAATTTGTCGTCCCTCTACATTTAGTAAAGGTGACGATTTATTGCCGTTTTTTCACAATGGATTAGACTAACATAACCAGAGGGACGATTTATCATTATTCGCTAGGTGATTTATTTATTAATGTGCCTTTTCTTCGCGCTTTGCGCGATCCCTCTTCCTCTTAATTTTTTTATGCTGTGCCCCCCCCAAACTCGCGAGCTGGCTACGCCCTTGCTAGTATGTTATTGCAAATCTGCTCTCTTGTAAGGTTTTCCCATTCCCTTGTGAAGGTGCTGAACTCACACAAGTGATAACCAACTTCGCAGTCTACCCGTAAAAACAGTGAATCAATACATCTGCCATTTAACCCACTTTTACATGTCTTCTAAATACAAGCACATTCTCATGATTTTAGCTTATGTGGAGATACAGATACCCGGACGTGGAAATTCTTACGTATCCTGGCAACCCAGTTGC
>JAHZNB010000003.1:0-11505 GCA_027744295.1 Callyntrura guangdongensis | reverse complement strand
TGTCGGAAGATTTAGTACGTCACGAAAGTATATAATTCCTCTGTTCGGTTTTTTCTCTCTTCTTTTTCGCTCTTGGCTCTTCTGTCGTTCCCTCTTCCTTTTGCTGGCTGGTATTACCATCGTAAAGTAAGCGATAAGAAAAAAGCATGATTTTGTTTCTTTTTCCTTCACCATCGCACGGTTGTTAGTAGGCACATTCATCAGGTAGTAGTGTAGTAGTGGTTGTTGTGCAGTGTGTGTAAGTAAACGCTTGATCAAAGGGAAAAATAGGGATGGGTATATGAACTGTCGTGATTACCACTTGTTTCCTATTGAACAACGACAAAAACAGCGATTCACATTATTTATAATGGGGAGAGGAGAAAAAACAGTACATATTATACATAGGTATGCCTTAGTAAATGTATGTATTGTATAGAAGAAAATTCAGTATGCGTGTTCAAACACAATGTTTTGTTCTGTTCTCACATATGATAGGCTGGTATTAAAAAGGGGCCACAAATTTAAATACTTTCATGACAAATGCACAAAATGGATACTCAGCAAGTCAAACGTTTAACAATAATAGGATGATAATGATGAAGAGGAATGGATGATTTACCATAACATTTTTTTTCTCTCTCTCTCTCCCTGTCTGATGGAAAGTTAGTCAAGAACCATCAGTCTTTGGACAGACGAACTGACAGGTAGTTTAGTTAAAGTCGATGATTCTTTAAGGCAACTCCTTTTTCTTTCTTGATGTATGTGTGTGTATTTATTTAGTACCATAAAAATCGATATCAATCATATATGCCTTGCCCATACACATTTGTATATTTTATAGCCACATGCCACTTAATAGGCATGTCTTAAATATAAAGGTGTAGGTATGCTGTATGGTTTTTATTATACTTTTACAACTCTCTGTGGAATGACAAAAGGAAACAGGGTAGGATTTTGGAACAAGCTGTGTCCATATCATCGTCGTCATCGTCATCGTCTCATTACCATCTAATAGGAATTTAAGATGAATGAAGTTGAGTATGATAATGGCCAAGAGTCAAGACTATGTACATAGGGTATATATGACTGCTTGTCGCCGTCGTGGTCTTTTATTTATGGAAGATGACTGCCGAAAAGTGGTCACCACCATCATCATATTATTATTTAAATGGTTACTTTTTAACGGTTATAAGGAGGTTGATACCGTTTATGGCATTTAAGATGGAACTTTCGCAGAATAAAATATCTATTAGCTTGTTACTTACTTAAGTTTTGGCACGGTACATTTCCTTTGATTTTAACGAGTTTGGCAGGCGATACACTGTTGGAGGCTAATTGCTTNTTGGCAGGCGATACACTGTTGGAGGCTAATTGCTTTGGAATAATAATTTTATGGGCGCATGGATCAATATGCAGCAGGTGAAACGTTGATTTCCGAAAAATGTATTTAAAAGCACGTGTGAGAGTAAAGAACGTTCGTGAGCAACTGCGCAAGTTGTTTTCTTTCTAGCAGTTTTGCATCGGCAAAAATGGAATTGAGAAATTCCACCTCAATGTCGAGTCATTAATGCTCAACTTGTTTTTGTTTAATAAGACAAAAATGATTGAAACGACAAATGCTCTTGTCGTCTAGCATGAGAACGTTTGCCTTGTCATTATAATTTTCAATTTTTTGTACATTGTGCATTTCACAAAGTGATAATGATGGATCTCGGCCCCGGCTTCAGCCAGTGGAGGAGTAGCAGGGGTACATCGTAATAATAATACAGTAGAGGTAGGACTGGTAGGAGTAGACAAATGTTTAAGCACACTTGAGAATAAAAACTTTGTAACAATCTTGATGTGTATGTGTGTTTGTGTGCCCCTTTGAACAAAACTCTTGTGATTGGGGACTACACGACAGCGCTACTCTTTCAAGTTTCATGTTTCAACTTGATTTTAAAATCAGTCACTTTTGAGACGAGAGAGAGAAAATAAATATCAGTACTTGTTAAGTGAAAAAGGTACATTTTTTTGGATGATAAACGATAAACAATAGATGCATCTGCCCCTGCCAAACTTTCTGACCGTCTTCTGGTCTTCCGCCGTTCCACCTGGAAAAGGGCACCTGCAAAGGGAGCAGTTCCCGGTTGCTTGCCCATATGTAGTTTACTTTACGAACACTTGGCGTTCTTATGCTACTTAAGTTTGATACTGGTTGTTTGACTCTGATATTAGTTGCACTGTCGTCTGAAGGAAAACTCTGTCCATGTTATGCTGCTCCTGTTTATGGAGATAAGAAACACAGTGGTACATGCCATCATGCCAACAATAAAAAAAAGTACCAAAACCCCAGCATGGTAAATTGATTTCAGGTAAACCAACCCCATTGTTTACTGTGTCTACAAAAACAAAAAAAACCTGGATACTTATTCACTTGATGTTAGTTATTTCAGCTTTGATCAAAAGAAAAAAGGGTTTCAAGTAGAAATTGGAATTGTTTAAGGGATAAAAGGTAAAATTAGAGTCGGCACCTTTTCGTGCCAGTAACTTTTTACAGAAGTGTTTGAAAAGAGAGAAAAAGCGTCCCAGCCACCTTTTCTCTCTTGCTTGATTTTTGTCGCTAGTCTCCCCATCACTCCAACAATGACAGGCAATAAGAAGAAATACCTTGTAACTTGGTCGTTCTTGTTTAGAAATAATGTGTAAAAAAACTATTTTAAGATGCTTTCTGAGATTTCAATGATGACAAGAAGTTTTTTTTTCGGCATAAGGGTTTAGGAATTCGATAGAGGGAACACGACAAAAAGGAGGAAATGTTGAAAGATGAAGTAGCCTTTCGCAGGTTTCCAGAAAGATGTAACAAAATTATATCTAGGTGAGTAGGTACACTGGAAAATGGGTACCCAAAAATCTGAAAAGCTCTGATACTACTTTCTCAGTTTTTCTCAGTTTCTGATAATTCTTTTCAATTGCGTCTATTTGTAGGGTAAAAATGGCTCAAAAAAGCGTCATGCTGCTGCAGACACTTTTAACGAAGTGCGTTCTTGTGTCTCAAATGTCATTTTCCCCAGGATTGACTAATATCACTAATGATTGTCTTGAACATGTTGCTATCCCAGGTTTTTGTCTACAGAGAGAGAGAGAGAGTCCCTTATGATGACTCGGTTCAGTCGGTCGGTGTGGTGTGTGGGTAGAAACGACAAGATTTTTACGAATAATTGTTGCTGTACTTCTGTACCCATATGTCGTTGAAAAGAACGTTTGTTGTATCTTGATGCACACAAAGATATCTCTTGTGGGATAGGTTGTATATAGTATGTAAATTCACGTACATTTGACATTGTACGAGTTTTTCTACCGATGATCCAATGATAGGAGCAAGTTTTTCTGTCTATTTTGTATCCCTTCTTCCTTTTGTTATTTCTGCTTGGTTTGTCGGTACTACTACACTCCCGCAGCATGCTTTCCCGTTGTTCCATTATTATATTGCTTCCTGGCCTGGCTGATTGCAGAGGATGGAGACGCTGGGGCTTCACATTTCTGTGAAGAAGTGAAGATAGACATACTGCAGATATTTTGTCTTTTGTTGGTGATAGATTCAAGAAAAAAGGACGATGATGAAGAAAGCCATCATCTTTTTTCCCTTCTTATCTTCTCTCGGCAATTACTTTTTACTTTGTAAATAATGTATAAATGCTGTTGTGAACTAGAAAACCAAAAACCGACAGTGTTGTACATATGGTATCTTTGTCTAGATATATCTCTCTGCATAATGTAATCAGAAAATAACAATCACGGAAAACACCATCATAGCAGCACCAGCAACAACATTAAATTGTCAGCATCTCTAGCACTCACTTGAAAAAATAATGCAATTTCAACAAAAAGTAAGGTGCACTTTTGCTGAGTCAGCCGACCCGTCGTCTCTCACTAGTGAACTGTCCTATAATCTTAATGACGTGGATTTTTAAAAGAATTGTTGCATCACCTAAAGAATAAAAGGAATTTACTAGTTTTCTTTGAAAAAAATGTAGGAAAAAAGGGACAGAGAGAGAAAGAAAGAAAAAAGGCTACTACTTATTTACTTTAATTCACCTGTATATTAAACAGTTTTACAAGTTTTACCTTGAGTTTCCATACATGCATGTAATGCTAATGATAATAGGGTGGAATTTTTGGACTGTGAGAAGAAAGCGAACTAAGAGGAGAGATGGGAAATCAAACAAAACTGAAGGCTTTTCCTTATGCACTAATCTGTTGTAATTGTAGTCTAACAGTAGAAGGCATTAATGATACTCCCTTTTGTTGTAAAAATCATTTTATTCAACATTATTTTGCTGTCATATGTTCTTTGAAACTTAATATATTTCTTAGCTCTCACGCCGTTTCACCATCACTTAAAAATGTATCCTCATATGAAAAGATTTTTTTAAAGAATGGCTGTTCTTACTATTACGTGTCAGCAAATTTAGTTCCATTATCAGAAAACGATTGTTACTTATGTGGAGAATTTGATGACGGAGGAAAGAACGGTTAAATGTTTTTAGTGTTAAGTTTCTGAAATCGAAGGTAATTTGAAATGTTTTAATAAAAAATGGTTTAAATCTGTTACGTTGAAGTGGAATGAAAAGTTAAAAGTGCATAGGAAAATTTAAAACAGTCCTTTTCTTTTATCCAAAAGTAAGAAATGATGGACTGATGGTGTAAAAATCAAAAAATGTGCGTGTATGTTTTCAGACGTCCTTCATGCATAAATTTGAATTTTTAAGCTGCCCTGCTGTTGTCTATTACCCACCACTTCTTGTTTCGTTCAAGATGAAGACGGTTTTCCAGCTAATTTATTTGTGTAGGAACTTTTCAGTAGCTTTTCATGCGCAGTCAGTAAATTTTATAAAGTATAGCGATGCTCCTGATGAAATGACAGATTAATGATTTTTCCGGGTTTCTAAACTTTAAACCTGATTTGAGACAGATGTGTGCTGATGTCTCTTGATGATATGTTAGAGGGAGAAGTAAAATTCAATGGTTTACTACTTAAATTTTAAGCGTCACTTTGTTAATAAATAAATAACGTACGACCAAGCTGAAAGTAACAAACAAGATCTAACGTCACATGGCAGGGAGCCAAAAAAGGTATCGGATCTCCTCTGGAGCCTTGTTTTAAGAAAAAAAAACCAGAGAATTTTTAACGTTCTTTTCTCTTTCAAATGTGTCATGTACATAATATGGACCACATTACTTTCAATCCAAGTCAGATATTTATTCTTTTCAACCGAAATAGTAACAACATTTTCTAATCTGATGACTGCCATGTTACGGTTCCTGATTGTGGTGACGATGATGATGATGATGATGATGAGTTAGAGGACGAGAGGAGGATGACTTTTTAAAAACCGCATCGTCTTGCTCTCTATTTATCTCTATATCTGAAAGGGTGACAGAACAAAATATAATCTTTCTAAGATCAACTAAAAAGTGGAAAAGTAATCAGGGTAGACGTAAAGAGCTTCCGATTATAATAATTTTAAAACTGTGTCATGTGCATTTTTTATAATTTTTTCCTAAACTGGTTCCAACAGCCGTTCAAGGAGAAAAAGAGTACTTTTGGGTCAGATCCGAGTACCAGAGTCGCTCTGTTTTGCTGCTGTGTGCTCCTGTAGCGCATCATTACAAAAAGTCACGAAAGTGGAATGTTTGTCTCAGCCTCATCGCACCTTGTGTGTGTCTTGAAAGGTGGACGGTTTTAAAAAAAACACTACTCTCTTCTCGAGCCAATAATGCTTAATAATAATAAGATATTGATCGGATTGTGTTGTCTACTCATCATCCCAGCCAACCTAAAGACATTCATGCATACTATCACAAAGGCAACGGCCGGGCTAAAGAAATGCACAGAAGATTCTCTAATGTCAGGTTCTTTCAAGCGTGATAAATTACACAGAGATGACTTGAATATCATATATTATTAGAGAGAGAGAGTAGATGTAATAATAATAGAATCGTTTGAGCAAAGTGAAAACCCTTTCTATCATACAATTCATACAAGTAGTTATATTTAAAAAGGCAATTTAGTTACGTGGTACTTCCGAAAGTTATAAAACGTGTACATTAAAACCTACTTAAATCGTATGAATATTTTAAATGTGTTTATTGTTCGTGTTTGCGTGCAGTGCATTCGCCTGAAAAGTCAATACTCTTCTGATTCAACAATATTGGGCTACTATACTATATATCATCATCACCACAACTCTCGTAGGTGGTTTTTGACTGCTACACGCATGATGGAAGGTTGACATGATGTTGGAGGGACGACGACGACAACCAGCGCTAAGTGGAATCAGATTTTACCTGTATAATGTATTTAATGATGACGATGACGGAGACGACGTCGTTATAGAGGTCTAAAGAGAAAAGTGGAAAAATATGAATCAGGGATGAAGTGGGAAACTGTCATGTGCAAGTTAAAAGCGTATAAAAAAGTTCATGCAATCCAGCCATAAAATTTGATATGATCCCACACAATGTAGAAAAAGAGGTACACATGCGACGACGACGACATATACGAGGCGTTTGTTTCTCGTGACCTATCCTATCGTCCAAATTATACTTGGCAGTTGGCAGTCAGCAGAAGCGGAGTAAAAAAGTGAGCGAGAGGAGAAAATCAAAAGGAGCAAAATAATATGTAATGAAACAACAATAACTTTTCCCTAGTCACGAAAAGGGTGAAGGTTTGGAGGAGGAGGATGATGACGACGATGATGATGATAGTGCTGTGGTGTAAGCGTGGCGAAAGAAAAGATACAAACACACTCTCTCTCAGGTTGTGCGTTTGAAAAAAGGTGGTTAGTTGAGTTTTTTTAGGAAATAATGGGGAACTTGTCTGACGTTTTGTTTGTGTCTGTTGAATTTCGAGTGTTTTAAATGACTCAGCCCTCAACTAATAGCAGTACAAACAAGTATTAAAATAAAATATATGGTATTTGTACAAGTTTCTTAAATTGCATCATCGTCGTCGCTTTTAACGTTCTCTCTACTGTAAAGACATGATGGCTAAAGGGTAATGCAAACTCCATTATTGTATTATTACGGGCTTTTTTTCCTCGGTCTCCCTGTGTGTGTGGAGAGAGAGGTGATCGGTTTTTCTAGTAATTTATTCAAACGTAATTCTTTTCCATATTTTAAAATTTTAATAGCCAATTTAAAGGATGAGCTCATCCGTATTTTAGGGTTCCGTGCAGTGGATGTATACACTGGGATATGGATATATGGATATTATATACAAATTGCGTATTATTAACACTTTATTCATTGGATTCTGTAAATATTTGTAGACTTTTATTATTGAACCTGAGTAAATACATGGAAATGAGATCATAAAATAGCTTACTAATTGGTACATCTTGAGCTACAACATTATGCATACCTAGTTATGTTAATAATCATAACTGATCTGTTATGTTATGTATGTGTGCAGTGTTTGCTTAGTGAAAAGACAGAAATATGTGTGTATGAAGACCATCTTGACAAATTGAGTGTGTACACGATTATCATGTTAAGGCAAAAGGTATTTTAAAACAACACTTTAACTAAAGTCGTAAGTATGCAAGGTTTGCGAATGCATACAGAAAGTTAAGTAGGTAGTAGTGGAATTGGAATAGTACTGTGTGTGTGTACAAGTTGGCAAGAATTTTTTTCTGTACACCTTTTTTGCCTATTTACCAGTGTGCCATGTCATAAATTTTGCATTAAATGTATTTTGCGTGTGTAGATGTTTAACAAGCCCACAAAAGAAGTACATTTGCATTATTAGAAGCATGACCCTTTTCGTCCTCTTCAACAACAATACAACATAATGGTCATTTTATTTACTGTTGGTATTATTAAATGAATGATTTACATTTTTGTCTTCGACGCGATCAGATGAAATATGGAAGATCTTAATTCGCAAACTGGCAACGATTAATTTCAATGAAATTGATTGATGTCTTGGGAGCTCCGGGTCCATCCGTCCAAATAAAGCTAACAAGCAAAACAAGTATTTTATGAATGAAAAATAGATACCTAAATATATACAATTGCCCAACTTGAAAAAAACAGTAACTTAAAAAGGGAGAGAGAGAAAAAAAGAGAAAAGAACGAACCAGCTACTACAAACTACTGTCCAAAAATAAGTAGAGAGAGAAATTTCCCCTTTTCAATAGTAGAATATGGTAGTCGTGGTAGGTATTGCTCTTATCCTTACACGATTCACACACAAAGTACCTTTCAATTCTTCAGGTAAACCGGCGGCGGCGCTAACCGTTGTGTGAACAGAAACAAATTAAAAATAACCATCTGACAAGAAATATGGCTTTAATCATAAAATTGCAACGCAGGAGGAAGCCTTTGAAAAAAATATCGTTTTTATCTGATCAGGGTCACAGGCAATATATTTTGTTGTTATTTTAATATGTTCATTATTCATTAATAAATTCTTATTGCGATGATGATGAGTTGGAGTTGTATAAAAAAATGATTTGTCATTCTTTACCAATGTAACAATACGAGAGTATGTGATGGCAGCAGATTAAAAAAGGATTTAGGTGGCCATTTTTGCTATTTGCAAATGATGACAAAAACATGATTTCTCCTACTTTATTTATTTTTTGCTAGTACACAAATGTAACGTTATAAGAAATGTCTTCCTGCCTCTCGTGATACAGAATGTCAACAACAAAATGATTTGTGAGGAGAGTCTTAGGCATTAAAACTACATATTTATCTGTCAGGTCAGGCTTTGAAAAAATGTACCCCAAGTTTTTTACGGGCATCAGAAGAAGCACCATCATCACTACTTCAACCGTGCACACGGAACGGGGCCGAGCGCCATTACTACCGTCACACACACACACGTGTTTATTTCAACGCCAACGAGAACGATGCTGTAGACCGATAAATTGTCAAATGAACTGGGAAGTTTGTGGTGGTGCTACACAGTGGTATGCAGTTACAAACTGCACAACTGGCAAATGGCTTATAATGGAGTGTTTGGTACAACTAATTTACAACACGATTTATGTTTTATGTTTCCTTAATTTAGATCAATGCGTTTTCAAATAGAAGGGAGATCTGTTTGAACTCAATTAATTTATTTGATGTCATAATTTCCTTCATTTGACTGTGATGATAAAGTTTATTATTAAAGTTCTCGTTCAGAACCTTGTTCTTGCCATTTGGTGTTGTTATTTGTAAAGTTATTAGTATTACTAGCTGGTCGTCCTAATGACTACTTTTTAAAGGCGGTTTGCTCACGTTTACGACCACCAGCTTTTACTGGCATCAATGTTGTTTAAATAAGAAATCATAACTCACTTGCTGCTGTCAGGTTTGTTTCCTTTTCATTTTTTTTTTTTTTTGCAAAGAAAAATGTATAATGTATCGCTGATCACTATAACTGACGGTACGGTTATTTTTTTGTGATTGCTTATATGTTACTATTTAAATCTCAAATAAATTATTACCTACGTATACATTTGTATAATCATAATCTCTAGCATACTTGATGGTATAACTGATGGGTAAGTAAATGGGTACCTTGAAATGGTAGACACTGTTAGATCAACTTCCTTTAATGGGATTTTTCAAACGGTCTCCATCATAGAGAGTATCTATTTGCTCATCATGATATTTTTCTCGATAATGATGGAATTTTACAATTTAGCCGTCTTGAAACTTGATATAACGAGGACAGTATAATTTAAGTTATCTGAATACCACCAGAAAAAAAATATCGGCAATTTTTAGGTAGACGCTGCTGTGGTGTTTAGTTTAGGTGCCTTGTGTTTTGTAGAGTTGCGGATTTTTATCGTGTCAGTTAACTTCTGTACGCATAATAAAATGTTGACATAGATCAGGACTGCTACTATTACGATTCTTCCCCTAAAAAGGAAGTTTTTATCTAAACTTGACTTTGTCATTGTCACCTCATGATGATATAGACCTCTTGATTCTATCATAAAGAGAACCCACTCTGGCGTAGCTCACCTGTTAAACTTCTTCTATCACCCTGTGCTAACTTTCGACGAAAATGTACTTATCGTAGTGTCATTTTGAGTGGTTGTCAAATGAAATATTCGCAACACATTTGGCGTGACATTGCCATTGACATAAAATTTCATCGTTTATGTTATTAAGTATAAAAATTCTTGATGTAAAGGGAAAAACAGGAAAAGTAAATGTATACAACGCGAAACTACATTATTTTTGGTGGCTAGATGTATCGCACCTGTAATCAATAATCTGCTCCTTTACTCCCATAAACATTCTGACTTGCAATAAAAATTTATAAAGATTCTGTTACCTATACAAGCTTTAGTAAACTAAACTGATACTTATCATGGCTTCATGTATGGATTTGTAGTTGATGAAAGTTGAATCGCACAGTCATCGTCGTCGTCGTCATCATCATCATCATCGCAAAAGTGTAAGCAGTAAAATCGTTCCTTATCGGTCAAAGTCAAAAGTTTAGTAGTCGTCCTCGTCGTCGTCGTGAGAAAAGAAAATGAATGAGATACGTCGACTTTATAGGCATTTTCAATTCGATTTAACTTGATTAGGTCGAACTCGTCGTCTTCGTCGTCGTTGTCCTTCTCGCGTATCGAAAAAGTGATAACTATCAGACCAGGTGGGCTCTGTACTTAAAACGTACAGCGAATCCGCTGTGATAGGCAAAAATCGATGCGTGAAGCAAAATAATAATGAATTTTTTATGATTTCAACTCGCAGTCTTTTCCGAGTGAGTGATGAGCTTGTAGGAATTCTAATTAGAATTTTATGGCTATTGTATGTATGTATATATGGACAACCATAAAAAGCATGACGGAGTAATACTCCAATACTATCAGCTCACAAAGCCGTTGCACAAATAACAACAACAAAAGTAGCAAATTTTTTACTAATCATCATTACAAGTGGAGAACTTCTGTGTGTGTGGCACAGCAAGCAAAACACAAAGAGCAAATGTTGAACTCAGCTTCAGCATCACTGACAGTGATGAAGATAAAAAGATGAGATTGTATTTTGAAGGGCAAGATGATGCTTTGTGACGATCGACAATGATTGTAGCAAAATTTGTTGGCTTGTTTCAATCCTTGCCTTTCAGCTTAGACAGAGTAGTGCAGTTGGTATTGGTGGAATGGCCACAAACAAAAATATCAATTACTGACGATATTGGATAGATAGATGGATAGCTGATATGAAAGTCCAAGAGAGGAAAAGTGCTAATGGACAAATCTGTTGTTGGTTGCTTACCGAAAAGATTTTTTATAGTGTTCGCAATACGAAGAAGATTCTATTAAAAAAATGTTGATCGTGGTGGTGCATGGTGTGGTGCATTGACGGTGGCTTTTCTTAAGACAAAGTGTGCGTGAAGAGTACTACTCTGTTGCTAAATGCAGGATGTATTTTGTGTGTGGTAACATGTCGATTTACGGAACATTGTTTGTATACTTTCAGATTTCAAATTCAAAGATCATTTCTTGATTTTTTCTTCTTCTTTAATCT
>JAHZNB010000002.1:0-17015 GCA_027744295.1 Callyntrura guangdongensis | reverse complement strand
TGCCAAATTAATTGTTAATTATTAGTTTTAATGACACAAATCATGGAAATACAGTGATAGTAGAATGACTAAACTAGCAAAACAGTAATATGTATGTTGAAACTAGTTTTACTTGCACTTTACAAGCCTTTTTCACAAGCACATTGCATGCATGTGTTAAGCTTGTTAGGTATTTTCTAGTATTATTTACCTTCAAAAATTCAAAATTGTTTTAATTAATTTTGTTCTTTTTTTATATTTAATTGTCAATTTAAATTTAAAAATAGTTTCAATGTCACATATCATGCATATACTGTGATGGTAAAATGATTAAAATACCAAAGCAGCTATATGTGTATTGAAACTAGTTTTACTTGCACTATGCAAGTTTTTTTCACAAGCACATTGTGTGCATGTGTTAAGCTTGTTAGGTATTTTCTAGTATCATTTAGCTTCAAAAATTACAAATTTTAATTTTTTGATTTTTTGCGTTTAAATTATGTATTTGCATAAAATAAACAGGTACTGAAAGTCCCAGCTTCTAACAAAAATTTTAAAGTACATTAATATTTAAAAAACGACGGTGGCACAATTGTGCCGAGGCTTGGTTCCTATCGGGTTTAACAGTATTATGTAACATGCATCATTTTTAGCTGTTAGTTTAAAAAAGTTTGTCATGCCTGTACGTATTTTACAGGTGTCACTGCGGCAGGCATGGCAGGAGGAAATCAAGCCCGTGCTGATTCTAAACAAAATGGACAGACTTATTTTAGAGATGAAATTTACTCCTCTTGACGCATACATACATTTGACTCAACTACTCGAAAAAGTGAATGTTGTAATGGCAGAGCTTTTGACGTCCCAAGTAATGCAGAATGTAAATTTTAGTCCGGGGCGTCGTAGCCGAACGTCGTCGAAAGTGGACAATGATTGCAACGAAACTGTCAACAGTGCCCAAGTATACGATTGGAGTTCAGGAATGGATGACGTTGATGACTCTGAACTTTATTTTGCTCCGGAGCACGGAAACGTAGTATTTGCCAGTGCTATTGACGGTTGGGGTTTTAGGTCTAATAATATTTATTAACATTTTTGTTTAGCCAACCTTCGGGTTTTAGTTGTTACGTTTTATGTTAGTATCTATATACTTTTACAGAATACTGGATTTTGCAAAGATTTTTGCGAAAAAGGTTGGAGTAAAAGAAGAAATACTGGCAAGGACATTATGGGGTGACTACTACTTGAACTCGAAATTGAAACGTATCTTGAAAGGAGCCCAAGAAAAAGCGAAAAAAACATTATTTGTTCAACTAATATTGGAAAATATATGGACCATGTATGAAACAATTGTGACACGCAAAGTAAGTTTACCGTTGTACGTCTTATTAGAAAATTGACATTTAAATCGATGAGATACATGTAACAATACTAAAGTTAGACTTTATTCACCTTTAGGATAAACTGGCCGCAGAAAAGATGGTTTCTTCCCTAAACTTGAATATTCATCCACGCGACTTAAAACAAAACGATCCAAAACAATTAATTTACAATATTATGAGTAAATGGCTTCCTTTATCTAGTTGTGTTTTGGGTGAGTTTCCAATTTTTAGTTGTACATCAAATACTGCCAATTTTGGTATACCGCTATAGTCATTTGATTATTTTTGCAGAGGCTGTTTGCGAAAAGTTACCTAGCCCTTTGGATTTGTCGGACTCTCGGGTTGAAAGGCTCATGCTTACTCATAATAGGAAATTTAACACCCTTCCACCTGCAAGCCAGGATTTGAAACGAGCTTTCTTAAATTGTGGCTCGGATAAGGATGCACCTATAATTGTTTTTGTGTCGAAAATGTTTGCTGTAGATACTAAGTCATTACCAGAAAATCGTCCTAAACCCCTAAGTCATGAGGAGATGCTTGCACGACGTGAGCAGGCACGGCAAAGAGTTGCTGAGAAACTTGCTGGTACTAACATCCACCAAGAAGAGTCTAGTTTTAGTGCGGATGCAACAGGAAGTGAAGTAAAAGATGATAATGATAATCCAATTATCAAAAACGTGATAGAAAATGAAAAACAACACAGTTTCATAGCGTTTGCTAGAGTTTTTAGTGGAACTGTTAAAACAAATAGTACAGTCTATGTATTGGGGCCTAAACACGATCCAGTTACAGTTATGGAAAAGGTGACATTTTTAATCGAACATATTCTTTATGTGCTTGAAAGTCGTTGTTAATTCATCACAATATATTCCAGATTCAAAACGGGGAAACTGTAGTAGCTGCAAGGTCTCTTAAAGAATTAGAAAGGGGACTCCACATCACAGAAGTAAAAATTACTTCATTGTACTTACTAATGGGCAGGGACCTTGAAGCCGTTGAAGAAGTACCTGCAGGAAATATTTTAGGTGAACGGAGGCTACCTGTTGAATAGTCACAGCTTTGCAACCACTACACATATAAGATTAAAAAGACGAAAATTTGATTGATGTTTGTACAGGTATCGGAGGACTTGATGAACACGTACTTAGGACGGGTACCCTATCGTCATCAATAATGTGCCCTTCATTTGTAGACTTAAACTTGATAGCTGATCCGATTTTACGAGTTGCTGTTGAGCCAGCTCACACAATAGACATGGACGCTTTAGTCAATGGTCTAAAATTGCTAAATCAGGCGGATCCTTGTGTTCAGGTTTTAATACAGGAATCAGGAGAGCACGTTTTGGTCACTGCAGGAGAAGTTCATTTGCAGCGGTGTCTCGATGACCTTAGGGAAAGGTATGCTATTCTTGAATACAAATTACATTTTCTGCTGTACAGTTCCTACTGCTGCTGTTAAATCATGTTTTATTGTTTCAGGTTTGCCAATATTGATATCACCGTTTCCAACCCTATAGTTCCATTCAGAGAAACTATAATCGAGCCACCAATACTAGATATGGTAAATGAATTAATTGAAACCCAAGCAGCTCAAAATCCTACAAATAACAAGTCCAAACCTGATGATGACTCTCAAATTGACGGAATAGTTGAACAAAAAACTGCAAATAAAAAGTCCACTATCAAAATTCGTGCAAAACCCTTACCCAGTGAAGTAGTTAAACTGTTGGAAAGTTCGCAGACTTTGTTGAAAAGCTTAAAAGATTGTGTATCTTACTTTGAGGGAGTAAATTGCAGTTTACTTTCCGATACTTTGATTAGTGATCTTGAAAACTTTAAAGCTTCTTTGGAGAAGGCGTTTCTGGATGCAAAATGGGATCCTTCAACAGTTAATAATATTTGGGCATTTGGACCAAAAAGATGTGGAACAAATATATTAGTAAACAAAATTAGCAATTTTGCTAAAGGTTCATTATGGTTGAAACCCAAAATAAGTAATGACAACGAAGAGGGTGTGGATCACAGAGAATCATTTAACAGCAACTTTGTAAATGGATTCCAAATGGCCACTGCAGCTGGTCCTCTCTGTGAGGAACCAATGGTTGGTGTTTGTTTTCTTGTTGAGGAATGGACAATGGAAATGGAAGAAAATTTAGAAGTCACCAATCAACCTTTTGGTCCTTTTTCTGGTCAGATTATGTCTGCGGTTAAAGAAGGATGTAGGAAAGCATTCCACTGTCAGCCTCAACGACTAATGGTAGCGATGTACTCTTGTAGCATTCAAGTAAACAGTGAAGTTTTAGGTAAGTTTCAACTTTTATTTGCATTAGTGTTCAAGTCATTATTATCCTCAATAACCTGCCTAGAACGCTTTGTATACAAATAATATATTATTTGAAACACGTACATTACGGCTTCAACCCTGTTCTAACGTATGCTCATGTATTGCATGTGTTGCTTTTATGTTAGTGAACTCACTTGATTTCCGTTTCAAGGCAATATGTGGTTTCCCTTTCCACAAGGGCATATCGCAGTGCTACCTGTACAATTACTTACTTCACATCTTTAATAAACCTTGTTACCCACTCTTTGCAGAGTTGTCTATGTAGTATAGTTTGTATTTATATTTTAAGTATTTTAGACCTCCATTTTAGATGTACGAGCATCGGAACAGAAATTTTTCCAGGCACAGTAGCGTACACACAAGTCGACTTTTAGATATTATGTGCAACTATGGAATAGAGAAAGTGTACTCAAACAAAAATGATGAACGAATAGCATGTTTTCCTCAATCAAGAGAAGGAAGCAACAAAATCTAATTCACTCACACACACACACACACACGACGGGCGACTGCAGTATGTATTTCTAGTGTATTTGCTTTTAGTTTTGATTATGGTATGCAAACGTAGAGAAGCTTCTCTCTTTGTCCTTGTAAGAATTCCGACAATGCCGGAAGGTGGACATACGTTTGGTTACACGAGTAAAGATATTCTGGGGAAAAGTTGTCCAAGCGTTAGTTATTCCGCCTCCCTTTTTGTGCACCGGTTACAGTATGACAGTAACAGCAACCAAGTACTTTTTAGTGGGATATACGGATAAACGCTAATGAAAGCTACTAGAAAGTCATTAGACACGTTTCATTGCTATCTAAGCAAATCGAATATAGTTTTGTGGTACATTGTGCCATCGCACAACAGCTTTGAGCAGACTAAAACTTGGAATATTTGCTACTTAGAATATCATTAATAAAATGAAGCCGTTAAAGCTGCTGGAATAATGTAAAAACTAATATACCTATACATAAATTATAATTTTACTCTTGAGAGCAAGCACAATTAATTACAGGACAAGATGAGATGATTCAAAGGTGTGTAATATTTTCAATATTAATCATACCGAAAAGTGTTTATGTATTGTTTAAAACTGTTCAACTAGATAGTGGATTATTGATAGAGGTTTCAAATACTAGTATATAATTTTGTTATTTACCAATGCACCTCACTACACATTGGCGTTCGGTTCGGAGTCCTTTTGTGGTATGCGTGTAGAAAGTAACTGATTTTCATATTCTAGGTTGATAAAATAATACCATATCCGAAAATAAAATACGTGCGGGAAACAAGAAGAGACAATAGCATGTTGGTTGCCCTTGGCCCTTCACCTTTTATACAATTACGTCTTTGCGTATACAATTAAAACTTTATTATCTTACTCTTCGAAATGTAAAACAAAATTCAACGATTTACCAACTAAGTATAGACTTGGTAGCAACTTATCATAGTTTTAACACTAGCAAAAAATTACAACATAGCTTACATAAAATATATTGTGATAATAAAATAATTACATTCTGAGATTTTTATCATCATGATTACATATACACTATATAGTACATATACGTACACTAAAAACTTTGGCGAAAAACTTCATTACACACAGTTGATATAATACAATATTTTGTATTGTTTTTTTTTATTTTAAAATATCTTTCTATCTTTCCATAACATATTGGCAAGCAAAATTGTTTTGGTTTGGTTTTAAGTGGTCGTTAAAATGATTTTCCCCGTTCGTTCACTCTTTGTGAAATGCTCGTCTTGTTTAAGAAAGAAGAAGGGATGATGATTCAGTGGAAAGATTTAAATGAGAGATTGGGGAACCGGCTCCTGATTCATCAAGGTTTTATGGTTTCCTTGTGCTGTCCTTAAACCGGTACCGGTAGTAGTGATAGTAGGTAAATAGTGATTTCAGTAATACTGTTGTAATATGGTCTGCCAAATATAATTTGGCGTATCGTATCGTAGATAAGTCTACATTAGGTCACTAGGAACACTGCTCAAAGTGCTACAAACGTACATGATAAGCGAAGTGAAATCTTTAAAAATCGAACTTTAGACAATTAGGCATGATGACCTAATGCTTTTACAGGAATTTGCCATTCGATAGCGATTTATACTGCTTTTGATCACGGAAAGATCTAGCAGGATCATTTTAAATCAATGCCTACGTATACAATCTATGTATATATAAACACCATTTAAAAGCTAAATTCAAGTGACCCGTGCCGCTAATATCCACAAAACATGTTTGCAGATATTCGTATATGCAGAATGCATTTTAGCTGTGCAGCAGCGAACCACAATGTTTACGATGAAAATTTCCTACGAATAAAGTCACTGTATAATGTAACAGTGTACTATATGGCTTCAGTGGACGAATAAAGTTGAGATTTTGTTGTGGTAAATGATTTAGATACGTTTCTCCTACGAAGTTTTCTCGGCTTCCTTAAGCAATGGTTTAAGTCGATGCCACGGAAAAGCTGGATTTACTCCTCCTATTTCAAGTGAATGAAATACATGCATGACAAAGTATCAAACTTGACTTTTAACAATTAAAAAGCGTTTTTTCATTCATCTTACTTGATGGGTCATCCTTTCCGTTTCCTGATAGATCCCATGCGAAGTCCCGTCCTCGTCGATTATTAGGCCGGACACATGTCATTCCATAAACTCTTATTCCAGGGACCCTGGCATAAGCCGGTTGACTGTGGGCAATCGGACCCTCTTAAAAACAAAATTATTTAGCAAAGCACGAAACACAAATAATTATATTCATGCTCATGCATAACTTATTCTGGAGTTTGAAATATTATTAAGTAGACAGTCCATCTATTCAACACTTGAGCTTGAGTATGATATCAGGGCAAGAATTGTATCAAGTTACAACTGTATATTAATGGTGGTAGGTAATAGTCATGTTATATCATCGTGCACATATGCAGTTCAAATAAAATATGAGAAACAATAACACTGATCTAATTATTACAAAAGTCAGGTAACAGTAACTGCAGCATCAAGACAATTGCTCGTGAGTTTCAAGTGCATTAAAACTTACCTAAGTATCCTGATGATGGACATCTGCATATCACTAAGTAATGAGCTTTGCCTGTGCGACTGTTTTGTAGAGCTAAAATGGACCAATCTTTTGGGGCTCGGCATTCACGAACTTCATGGGTTGGTTCACATGTTTTTACCAAAGTCAGTACCTGGTTTGTATTGACAAGAAACAGTTGAGTTAAAAATGGAGTATGTGCCAGAAGTTGTAATTTGGTGCGAGCCATTTTTATATCATCACTGCTGCCACACCTCTACTGCGAAAATTTATATTGGGTGCTTGGTCGTGGTAAGTACGCAACAATGAATCATCATCGTACGCTGCTCGTAATATTATCTTAGTGTTTTATCACATTTTCAAATTTACTATGACGGAAAGAAAAGAACTGTTACCACTTACGCAGACTTTATTAGTTTCATGCATGTAGCAGTGAAATTAGTGTGAAGTAATCGCTTTTCTACGATTGTGCTTTTAATCAGATAAGACACTACTACGTTACGTGGTTTATGCAGGCATTGCATCGTGGAGAGTATTCGGGTTCGTATTGAAACCCAGAGCGCTTTATTACCACACGGTTGTGAGTACAATGAATTTAATTGCATATTCCTTCGAGCATCTACACCAGGACTAGTTATTCGTCAATAAATGTTTGATTTCACAGTTACACTTGATTGTTGATCAATGAAAAGTTCTAATGACCTATAATAAGTACATTGTTAAAATCCGAAATTCGTTGTACCTGCGTATGGTTGGGGTAACATGGTACTTATCAAAGTCTACCCTGCGCACGTGAAAACTTGGTGCTCATTTACTCATTTATACTGCATTGCAACTGATTCCTCAAAAAAGAAAAAAGGAAAGCACTTGCATGCACTTTTATTTTTGATCAAAAAATACACAGGTAGTGGTGAATTGGTGAAATACTTGTACTCCACTAATATACTTTGTAGGAACCTATTTTTAAGATTCGAGATTTCTATGAGTAAAAATCCTCCCTTCTCATGTCTTTCCCATTTATAATTAAATAAAAATTTATCATATGTGTAGGCGAGGCACTGCCGTAAAATTATCACAGTTCGGTATTATGTATGTATGTACAGAAATCGTATCGAGCAACCACCTTGATTGTCCGTATTATGGCTTAAAAAAATATTTTAAATCGCTTATTACCTATGCATGCATAGTGTGCAGCTTATGTACGTACACTACCACCAGCTACAATAACAAATTAATGAAATGAAAAATACATGTTCGCAGAAACATACCGGTGAATAAATAGGCATTACGTGTCGGCATAAGTGCAATTTCGATATAATGGCTGGTACTGGTACAAGCAAAACAACCCGGTATTGTGCGAAATCTGCAAAATTGTACATGTGCAGCGTGCATGTAACTACTTAATGGTCGCATAGATAAGACGTGCACGTTTTTAAAATGAGTCGAAAAATCTGAAAATACGTTTCACTTCAAAATCATACATTTATTACAAATTTTAACGTTTCAATTCTTGTTGTCAGCCATTGTACAACTGGCTCCGTATTTTAAATAATATGCGGATGCAGATCTAATATTATTACGAACTTGCATAAATGATAAAACGCGTGAAATAACTTCAGATTGTTACGTACTACAACAACACATATATTGTGAATCGTGAATTATGAAAAGGTGGTGCACTGCACTACTTGTTAATGAATGGACGGTCGGTCAGTAAGTACCTGTGTGCAAAAAGTAGGTATGCCTATGCTTTCTACCGATTACTGCGAAACGTAACAAAGCACGTATGCAAGTTAGTCGTAAAAATACTTCCTTTCACAGCGTTCATCCCCGTATAATATGTCTGCTAACAGAAATAGATAGCTAATCGTACAATCCTATATAAAGATCTAATAGCCGTAACTGTACATTATATACCGAACAGGACAATTCGAAACAATAAGTTCTAATATTGCGGTTTTACATATTTCATTTTTGGCCTGTTTTTTTTTCTCAACATTTTTCATCTGATAATAACTCACAATCATTACGTTGATGTTATAAGAGTCATATAGACAAAATGCAGCCTTGCATCAGACATTGTGAGACTAAGTGTTCATATTTCCGGCGTTCTTGGTCCCATACTGGCCGTCTGCCGCCTATTTTTAGTTAGTACATACAAGTAGCAAACCTAATGAAAAGCTAATATATAATAAATGCTTTCAACTTTCAAGTACTACTTTTAACTGAAAGCGCTTAATTTGAGACAAACCTTATAATCAAGAATTTGAATGGGGGTGTGCTTTTATACCAATGTGACAAAACCTACTTTTTACTTTTTTTGTCACTCAACATCATCTAACTAAATGTCACATGTGGGTAGTTGTTTGGTAAAGAAAACTATTACAGCATTTTTCAACTTCACAAAATTATTATGGAATTTAATAATATTACCACATGACCGAGGAAAGCCATACGACAAGCTATTTCACGATTTAAAATATTATAATAAGGAAACTAACAACATAACAATGGTATTTTGTGCGTTATTTCATTAAAACATGTGGTTGTTGTTGTTGCTGTATTGTAGAAAAAGAAGGGAGGGATTGAAGAAGGTATTAGATTTTCCGTCGTTTTTCGTAATTTTGGCAACCAACCACTTGTGTGTACCACAAACCATGATTTTAGGAAGATGATATATTATTTTTCTTTTATAAATTCCTACGAAACTTCCAAAGGATGCATTCTATTTTTAAGGTTGTCTGTTACCACATTTATAAGAAATTATATATGGTTGTTTGAAAGCGATATGGTCGGACCATCCTCACTGTCAGTGTCTTTTCTTAAATCGCATATAAAAAGCGTTAAGTAGAACTGCATCTCTAGTACTAATGCTACCGTCAATTTCTTTGGCATTGCCACTGATGGTATGACTATGACACTGATTTACTCTTACTTGGTCGTCCTGCATTGAATTCGTGTGTTCCTATCTGTTAAAGTAGGTTACCGAAAATAGCAAGTTGTTTGTCAATCGTCGGCACTCATTATTCACCAATATATACATGTCGACAAATGGAATAGGAATAGGAACAAGAAATACAGGTACCTATATAATATTGTTATTACAAAGTATTGAAGTTAAAAGTGTACGGGTACATTTTTTTGCATATCTATCCTCAAATAACTCACGGGCCAGTCGTTATGCAATTTTCATGTGAGACAGTTTTTTGTAACTTAGAAAACTTGTCTTCATTATTTACGCAATGAACAGTGGCAACTTGGTGGCAACGCTTCTATATTTTCCTTCGAAAGGGAAGTATATTGATAGGTACAATGTACAATCATTCAATATTGAACTCTCTCACTTCTATACAATTCATATCTTATAACTATAACGTTGGTTAAAATGATTTCTGTGTGTACGAAAATAAAGAATGCCGCTGTACAGAAATACAAGCCGCGCTAAGAATCGTCGTTAAAAGTTAAAATGAAATGGTGTCTTATAGTTTTGACTAGACTATGGGGACAAAAACCAGAATAGGTACATATTTTAACTATCAACCAGGAGAAAACTCGCGTTAAGTATAAGAAACGATTGTAAACAAAGCTTTTTGTACTGTGACTCTAGCGTTGCACTTCTTTAATTGGAGAAACTTTCTTCTACACGGACCTTCTTGTTTCATTAAACTCTCTACTACTTCTTACACTATCTCGTGAATTGATGTCATAAGCATGATTCAGTTTAACTCGTGTGAAGATGATCTCTAGTATTTAGCGCTGTAAAACATGAACCAATTCTACTATTTATTTTGGTTGGTAGTGAAACAACGATGCACACGACAAGACACCTTTCTCTAAAGACTTCTTTTCGTGTACTCTCGTATCTCGGTCTGGTTACCTGTCCTCATTGACATTGAAAGGCACCTCTAATTGATATTGCACGTAAATATATCTGTCTGAAAGTCGAGCTGATGATGACTTTCCGCTTTGTGAATGTGTAGCTATCAAACTACATATATACTCCTACAAGCCATGATCCATTCAACCATGCACTTCAACTTTTAACTGCCATCCGAAGAATAGTTGCACTTATCCACTGTGTGTTGCTATTTACCTTCGCTTTTGACTGGTTTTGATGTATGGTTTGTCGTGTTTTGCTGGTAAAAATGTGTACCACGGTGTTCATCTTCAGTTCAGACTTCAACCTGCCCCGTTTGATACTATTACATGTTTAACTCTAACTTTGACTTAGGCTCATTGTTGACGTTGGTTGATTTAAAAAAAGAAAAGCATTGTCAATGATATGCTACATATGCCGTAGCATTGTCTTCCGATTCATTGTTTATTTATGCTTCATTGCCAGTGGAAAATTCTATAAGGCAGAGGGAATGAACGCTTGGTAGTTACGTTGTAATACACAGATTCATATATGTCTCTAATTGGATATACTTTTCTATGATACCTTTTGTTCCTTTGTAGTTTTTAGCGCTACATTTTTATGTACAAGTGAAACAAATTGAGTATCTGGGTTAGCATAAGTGAGCTGTAAAAAGATACATACCGATTCAAATTAAGAAGCAGCTTCAATGGGTTATCGCGTCAGCAGGACGCTTTTTTCGTCTGCTCAGTTTGAACTCGAAAAGAGAAGAGAATTATCGGGATTTCTTCTTGGAATTTCAGGAATTCTTTTGAGGAATATTATAATTTCAGTTGGCCATGCTATATCTTCGTTTATTGAGTGTTGCGTGTGTTGGTTTTCAGGGCGCGAGACTTGATGATGCATTCATATTTTGCATTCTGTTACTACAGTACTTGCTGTACGACAATTATCATTATTGATATAATAATACTGAATGTTATCTTTGTAAGTGGGAAAATTAAGAAAGTGTTGGTTGCGAAAGCAAACTTCGGACTACTTCTTTTTTACTCATGTTCGACATATTCTCTGAAATATCGCATCTAATTCAATGTCACGATGAACTTCATTTAAATGACAATTTTTAATGAATCATGGCATGATTATCCGTCGCATTATGAAGGTACTCCTACTCCTGTCATGTTTTACAGTAGTGTACTTAATACGATGAATGAGGAAGATGTTTTAAAAGGTTAAACGTATACACGATAGAGAAGGATACGTTTATCTATAACAGCATAACAAATTCGCGTATAACGTTTGATGGTATCAGCCACGTTTTCACACTTTTATTCGTGTTCGCATAAACTGTTCGCCTCCCACTATTTAACTAAATTAATCCGGGAAATAGGAAACCGTAAAATTTGCGCTTGTTCCGTTGAAGCGCGAGCAGTCACGTAATTTAGTATACATGTGGAAATTAACTTATTATTAAGTGCTTTTTTCTGTTCATTTGTATTTATTCGAAATACATTACGCAATGTAGTGTTTCTTAATTACGTATGCGTGAGACACTGACCTGTTGGTAGGCATTTTTTGGTCCAGTAACCAGTGGAATTGTATGTCCATCATCAGTTCTCGTACTCACGGAACAAGGCCGCTGGAAATTTGGACAGGCACACAAAGGTTGACTGTAATTCAACCTGAGATACACAGCACTGCACACCTGTTCGAATAAATGAAGATTTTGTGTTTCATATTAAATCCCGTCGGCACGGTTTGTTGGTTATTTTATACTTTATGCATCAAAGACATAATTAACATAACATTATGTTGAAAGTTTGTTTTCACTTGCTGCAGAGCATGTCCTAGAGGGCTGAAGGATAAATGCTTAGGACCTATTATAAATTCAAATCTTCACTCAACATACCGTATAGCTTAATTAACTTGTCGACGGAATCGTACTTTTCTGTGCACATAACATAAAACTACACATGCGGTTCTGTGATAGCATCAGGATCTTGTTACCTAGAGTTAATTATTTACAAAGAGCTTCGCAAACGTAATAGTCTAGCAAAATAATTAAGGGGTTCGATCCCAGAAAAAAAGTTTTCTTGTAGGCAATAAACTGCTTCTTCTTGCGGCTCAACCAGCACTTACAAGCGGTTGAAGACCATGCAAGCGCGGAGCTTCCCCTTTTTTCTTAAAAGCTTTTTGCTCATTGATCCATCGAAGCTATATAATGTGTACACTTAAGAAGCCATAAATTGCACTTGGTGCACATTTTTTTCATGTAAAGGGAATCCACGAAATATTAAGATATCAAGTTGAACAGTTATGCACTATACACTGTATAAAACTTGGTCGCATCATTAACACCTCAGTAAATTTGAGTAATGAGCTTTTAAACCTTAACCAGACTAAAGCTGAATCTCTTCACTTTTGAACTTTTAATAGAATGTCTGTTTTTTGTTAGGTACGTACGTTAACGTCTACCTCTTGCATACTTGTTGTGTATAACGTATTTTGGTGTTTAAGGTGGTGAGCTGGTAAGCTTGTCGACATTTTAATTTACGTTATAGATTATATATTATGTCGGCTACTTTGTAGAACATTAATGTAAGTAATGATAACGAAAATCTGATAGCAAATGACTTCCCCGTAGTGTATTGAATAACACAACGTTCATCAACATTGGATTGTCTTACCGAAAATGTTTTATCACGTTTGCCTCTAGTACGTACCCAATTGATTTTTAAGTTAAGATTCATACGCAGATCCAACAGCATCTCACTCGACGCAATACTACATGTGTGGTGTTTGCGCGTGTTTGAATTAAAATGATAAAATGAAGCAAACTAGACGGTCAAGATGTCATTTAATGCAGAGAAAATGGAAGATGTGCAGATGCGTAGTTATGTGTTTGCAAAAATGTAAAATATTATTGCTAATTATTTGTTATCAAAATGTTCAATTTTTGACGACAACAAACCTGTTGAGTGGCACACTCTGGAAGAAGATACAAATGTTGATTGTGGGGGTAATAGTGGTACTTGGTTGGCTTCGAGTCATCTTGTATTGGCAGTTGGTGATTCTTGTCGGCAGCAACTGCGTTCGCCACGGCTAGCCAAGAATGCTGAAATTCACAAGTAATAACACACTAATAAGTTTCTTTTTTCTTGCATAATAACGTTAGAAAAAAATATAGGTAACGCTTCTGCTGGGCTAGCGTATTCAACAAATCATTGTTAACAAAACTTCTACTACTGTTTCTTTTGATGAAAATGGATGATAAAAAAATACTTAAATTAAGTTATTACTTGAATTGATTCATTATTATCACTATACGCTTCTTTTTGCACGTTCCATTGTGCTGACGCCTTTTGAAATCGCCTGTCTGTTTGAAAATCTGTCAATCTACTTGGAATATTGACGCGTACTTTTTAAAATGTGAATAAACGCAATGACAATGATGAATGACATGCTCTGTAAATTTATAATGACGCTGATTAACTTTGCTGACTGTACGTACCCGAAAAGTATTTTCAGTTAGTGTGTATAAAAAATATTTTTGAAGCATACGATAACCGTCAGTCCATTTCCTAAGGAATCAGTGTGTTGGCTGTTGCCTTGCATAAAAATAGTTTGAGTGAGAATGAGAAAATAACTGTTGAAGCACATGTACAATATTGGGTCGATTAATACACAGTTTTTCATAAATTACGTTACGTTAAATATATAAGATCCTCTGAGACTACACTGCTTTAAAAAAAGAAAATATGACAATTTCTTGCCAACGGGCCTATTTTCAATGCTATACTGAACTCGTTGCATGAAATGCTTGACTGGATGATTTGTATAAAGGTAAAAAAATGTGTTGAATTGAATCAATTTCAAATCTAGCCAGACGTTACAGGCGTAGGTTTTAGCGTTTTTTTGATGGTTCACACACACTATTATTACAATATAACTGACCATTTTTACGTTTTCCCAAGTAATTTCACGATTCTACACCTTTTGGACTTTGTGGTACGATTTTGCACACATAAACACTAATTGGTGCATCATTAATGTTGCTGTTAAAACATTTTTAACGACCACCAGATCGCCAATAACGTAGATGCCCACTGCAAAATGGGTGTACCAATTGAACAAGGTGCATACTATCAACTATTAGACGTAAACAAACATTAAGCCACAAACGAATTATATTTTAACTAGATAATTTATTTACGTATATTATTATAATTGTTCCTTTCTAAGTCTCTAGAGGAAAATAACGTGTAAAAAATTGTATCATTATGTAAGAAAAAAATGTAATTTCACCTTGTAATGTTAACAAGCAAAACTCTTCCACACTTCCACCCCCGAGGCGTAAGTTTGAAACAAAAAGTTGCGTAAAATTACATACATACATATTTACATTTGTAGCGTTTGCTAATTAAATTGTGCTATCATTGTTTTATATTTTGATAGTTTTACTATTAAAGCAGTTTCCTTCACGCTTGAGCTCCTATTTGCGTATCATATAACAAGTTTTGTGTAGATTTGTAAAATTAGTCACGTACGTACTCTGTCCAATTTTGTGCTAGNTTTTACTATTAAAGCAGTTTCCTTCACGCTTGAGCTCCTATTTGCGTATCATATAACAAGTTTTGTGTAGATTTGTAAAATTAGTCACGTACGTACTCTGTCCAATTTTGTGCTAGCTTGCAGATTTATCTGCTCTGCCGTTTATAAATAGTCTTTTTGGCTGGCAAATTAATCTTCAAATTCTTTGTTTTTAAATTGTCGATTTTTTTAGATAACCAATATATGCAGATTTTTTCGTACTATAGCGTACACCATACTACTGTAACAGCAGCTATACCATTTCTATCTTTATTCGCAACTCGTGATGATGATTTTAATTTCTGCTACAAAAGCACTTCACTCACATATGTTTACTTAGCAGAATGAATGCCATGTAGCTTCTTGTTAAATGTTTCACGCTAGGTATTGAAATGGTTCGGTGAATGTGGGTCTCTCTGGTTTTCCATTTACACACATTTTCACAGTCGGCAACATGAAATTCAACCTTCTCATCAACAGGCATCCCGCTTTGGAGGTATTATTCCTCAGTATGTCATACATATGGCTAAAATGCCTTGTTCGGTACAAATGTTTCGACAAGAAACGTTCGATATAAATTACGTACTGCTGACTTAGTTTCTATTTAAATTTTATGTAATGAATGTGTTCTTTTTTGTTGTCTATCATGATCCACAACAAAAGTTCCTGGGGGAATTGTAAGTATCGAAATACTTAAAGTGTTACCTTGATAAACAGCAAGTGGTAAAACATTTCGTTATTACCTACCTATGTGGGTTGATGTATATCTGTTAATGTCATTTATAAACCATTAACTCATTGATGATTTCTTGCTACTTTTATGTATTCAGTGAGTACACACAACTGTGTATCGTATATCTGTCTCCCCGGCTTGTGACTTGTTTGTAGTATACGTAGCATCAACACGTTATCATCATGCAAACCGACTTTTTAATTGCAAATTGCAATGTGTTTTGTGCATCTTGCCTTACTTCATTATTATTACAATTCATGGCGGTACTTCTGTAAACTACGTATTTTATATTCATTTAACACCCGTGCTTTCAACTGTTTCGGTTTTTGCGTTATATAAGAAATAGCACGTAACTCAAAAGTCTACTTTCTATTGTGTGCAATTGTGCTAGGTGTAATAATGTGCATGCGTCTGCATCCTGAATACATCAACATATTGATTCCTGCTTGTATTTTTATTGCTAGTGAAAATGGCGACAATCGTGTTTTCTTAGTTTACGATTGCGAATGAGCGATCATGCCCCATTGAAATTAATCTTGAGCATGGAGCTATTATTGTATTGTTTCAAGGTTTCAAATGTCTTGTGCAAATGCACAAGATGTACATATGCACATATACTAGGTGTATCTAGCTAATATTAAAATACTTATGCGATGATCAAGCATACCTAATGATTCACAAGTGAACAGCAAACGGTACATTTGCAATCTGTCTCTTGCTGTTGGATTGTAGTTTTCTAGTAGTGGTATATTTACCACTTTCAACTTTACCACCGGTACAGTTAGTGACACCAATGGCGAAGTTTCTTTGAATTTAAACCCCAATAATTTATGAAGATGTCATTGATGAAAGGTCTCCACTTTCAACCCAGTATCTCTCATCAATACGGGTAAAACGGGGTAGGGTTGCGTTGCGTGTGTACGTGTAGATCAATGGAAAGTGCCTAACGCAGCTAATGTTGCACCAACATTAACATGTTTTAAAGGTGGATACGGCACATTTACATCAACCATGCAGGGCAGCATCACTATGTGGCGTTGTATTGCAGTATGTAAATACTCTGAAACACGTGTACCTTTGCAACTTCT
>JAHZNB010000001.1:0-21296 GCA_027744295.1 Callyntrura guangdongensis | reverse complement strand
AGACCACACTATAAATTTGCTTCTTTGGTAAAGTTAGTACATTGCTGGGTTCTATAAATATTCCTGGAGTGTTATTTCAATGTGTAATTTACAAGTCAATGTATCTTTCATGTGGAAAAATGGGCGTTCCTACATCTTTCTATACATATCCTTGCATTTTCATATTCATACCAAATTTTATTAAAAATTATTTTATGTTCCAGTATTTTGAGCTTTTTACCTGATATTGCGTGCAGCAGGATTTTGGATAGTAGTGTTAGGAAAACGTACAAAAAAGCGTTATCGAACATCAACCTTTGTACTTTTGATTTTCAGAAGTTTATGTAAAGCTTATCGCAAAATATACATACTAGTATCTAAGGACACTACATTCAATAATCGTCAATATACTAAACCGTTAGACCAACTCAATAAAGGAAGGAAAATATAGTTAATATAAGCTGAATATTTATATTTAATATAAGTGCAAAGGTATTCGCGAAACTTAGATCAGTTGAATAATCCCTGGGGATTTTGCTCCTTCAGTAAACATACACATTAGATAGTCAGTGTAAACTGTTTAAGTTTTTCATAAAACCATGTTTGCTCTGTTAATAAATTGATACTAACTAATCACGAAAATATTTCTTTCAAATGGTAAAATTAATTAAACAATTTGTGTGACCTTTAACTATTGCTAAATAAAGTATTTGTGACACTGGAAGAGTAATTCTTTAAATTTTGTTTTTCTGTTACGTCAATATATACCAAAGTAGTAGCTCGTCGCTTTCTATTTGAAAGATATCTTTATATGAACATGTTTTCTCTTACTGAAAACACAACTGATAAAAATTTACTGCAAAATGTGCTTTCGCAAAATATATTATTGTAAACTTCCGAATTAAATTTTTGAAAGAGTGTGGGTGGTATTGGTTAATGAGTATGGAATTATTAGTATTGAAAGTAATAAGTCTTATTGTAAAGAATAGTTTGTATATTCTCGTTTTAAATTACTTAAGATCGACAGCTTGCTTATACATTGATATGGAGTGAAATCAACACGAGAAAAAAATCTATTTACAAAAGTGTTCAAACTGAACATAGGGTTGCTTTCTCCACATACTACGAAGTCCATTTTCTATAGACTTTTTAAAAGTGAAAAAATGACAAATTATGTTACTTTAAATCTTTATAATAGCTACATTCCTATATGTAGTGCATGTACGGATTTTATTATAAAATTATTTTATTTAAATCGTTACAACCAGACCTACATTGGTTTCCATCGGTAGATCATTACCTAATTAACTACGCTGAAAACTAATTATTGATATTTGTATTGAAAAATGTTATTCAGTAGAGTATAAATATAAACCACAATCTTAATAGATTGGCTCTAAATGATATTTGTAATTGTAAATGTAATAAAAGGTCATTTATTACTTACATTTTTACTCTCGTCATGTTTATTTAGCGTAAATGCGCATGCATTATTTTTTAAGATGTTTGGACAACTCATTCATGCTTTATTAAAAATCGGCAACGTGAAAGCAGTACAAAATAAAACTTCACGTTTTAAGTTTTCAACTTTATTTGTTTTAACTTAGATAACATAAGTTATCAAATAGTTGTTCTAGGAACATTTTTAATTCAATTTTCGTGCCACCTAGCATCGAATGTAATATTAAAATTAAAGGATTTTTAAATGATAATAATAGTTATTGCATTTCTTATGAAATACTGAATATCCTTTGAAATGCAAATAATGAATTTTTAATGTATTTTGCATACCCTGATTTATTTAAACTGATAAATTTTATCATAAATTGGCCGTGAGTGGCAGACGACAATTATTTACACCTGGCGATACTATGCTGTTCTGCGTATATCATTTATTCCGCTGTTTTGAGAATACATGTTTGAAAATAGTGATTACCTTTTATTAAAAAGTATTACCTTGTAAGGTTTCCATGCAAAACCGGTTTATTCGTTGCTTCAATTTTGTTTCTTTTTGTAGGGTTCGTCTGTAATCCTATCTTGATTATATTTCTTTGTTTTAGTTAAAGTAATAGTTTAGTTAGCTTTAGTTAATAATAGTAATCGTTGTAACCATAAATGTAGTTGTTTTAATAGAATAATTAAAAAAAGACATCAGGTATTTTATTATTACCACACTACAAGCTCCCTTATGATGACTTGGTATCAAATATATAGATATGTGATATGTCTATGAAATGCCAAATACAAAATAATTCCATGTAAGTACTCAATTATTCAGTCATAACTTTACTTTTATTTTCCTCTAACGATCCTGTTATATATTACGTATAACTAAAAATGGAAGGTGGATAGAGCAAACTAAAAAACCATTTAAAAAGGCATCAGTCAGCAAAAACAATATTATACAAGCCTAGGTTAAAAATAGAATTATATATCGTCCACTGATTATATAAATACACTAATAGAAATTTATGTTAAATTTAGGCATAATGTTGACAAAATTATCCTTTAAGAACAACTAAAACATTGCGCTGTCATCTCAAAGATCATTCATTTCTGATCAATTTAGATTGTTTTAAGAAGAATATTACCGAAAGCTACAGTACTTGCAAATTTTACAATTAAATATTTTTATAACAGCCCGAACGTATTCATTTTCGGGGATTTTATCTAAACTTTAGGTACCTAAGAGGAAACGAAATTAAAAATAAGTCGCTAACAAAACCACAGCTATATATGCAACATATTTGCAAGGATACGACTAAGCCATCCCGTTTACTCTTTTTATTTAGTATCTACAGGTATACATATTACAAACCTAAAGTACCAACCCTATTTAATGAATATTTAATGTCGCTGACAAACATAAAAAGTATCTAAGTTAAAATTCCTGAAGCCAGAAACTATATTTAACCATAAAAGTTTCTGCTGCTATCTTAACGACATATCTTACTTACGCTTTGGTCGTAAGTAAATTTATTTATAAGAAACTTTAAAAATCAAGTTTTCTATTTCGACCTTAATTTACAAGAATTCAAACGACTTATTTGATATCATGTATGTATAACAAATAGTCCCCAAACCTTATTTGTGGCTTACTAGCAGTATCAAATTGGGAGTACAAATTGTCATAACAATGCATTTTTGTATAAACACGTATACCCATATCTACAACTGCAATAACTTATACTTGGTATAAAGCAAAAACAGACATTAGTTCACGTTTCCATCTCTTGGTGGCGTTACTTATGTACACATGATGTAGTCCTGACGTATGCAAATTGACTCTTGAATACCCCACGTCAAATGAGTAAGAAATACCAAAGTTATAAAATATTGTTGAATTGGCTTAACTAATTGCTATAACGAATATTTTGTACAGGTACGAATAGCTATGTACCCTGTCTTTAAGCAGATCCCCTATGGTAGGAAAAAATAAGGGTCAAAACGAAATGTCCGATATAAGGGATGGATTACCGAGGATTCCCGAACCCTGGTTTAAAAATGTGTAGCCGTTAAGGAGTAGAGGCCTTTACGGCTGAACCTGGCAGACGGACGTAGACAACCACAGACTGAAGCCTACAAAACCATAAGGTAACGCGTAACTGTGCTACCTTATTGGTACCTCTATGAGTCAACAAAAAAGTAACATTAACTACAAAATTAACTTTATCAAGAATATACTCCCTGATGAAATAATAGAAAGGAAGGTTAACTTACTATATAGATAATAGAAATATTTTTTATTATAACCTGAGCAACTATTTTTAATCGGGGAAATGGTTAAATAAGAATTCCATAAAAAACTAAAGTACCTGAAAAGAAATAAAAAACTAGCTAAATAAAATATGCACTTCTAACCACAATATGAAACCGAAAAAATAATTTCGGCGTAACCAAAAAGTCTGTAATGTTATAGTGCTTTCTGCAAGCTAAGTTTAACTCCTAAAAACAGTTTTTTATGTAAAAAGTTTATATTTGAAAAACAACCGTGTTGAGTTATCGTTAACTGGTTAAACAATACTATCGTTCACATAAACGTTAACCTTGTTTGCAACTATTTATAGCCATAAGTATTACAACTTATACAACTTAAAACTTTGTGACTGTTCAGTAGCATTTTGAAACCCTCTGGGTGACCTCAAAATGCTTTCAGAGCTTGCCATAAAACAACTTGGGTTGCGGTTTTCGCAGCTCAAGTACTGCACTGCGACGTACTTTGATTGGGACAAAACCGCAAGAAAAGTAATAGAGCCCAACCAATACATGGTATTTCAACTTGCCTTTGGAGCCTTTCTGTCACACTTTTTCCCACTTATTCAATTTATTCAAATATACATGCTAACACATCCATTTGACGAGGAAGACCCACCAGATGAGTATGTATTTGTCACAGTGATAATCGGGTGGGGAGAAGCTCTCATTGGCATTTCCCTTGGGGGACTTGATGCGGCAATACGCCCAAACCGGAGCAACATCATGAATCTTATCAATCAGTTGTTGACATACAACCAAAAAATTCTGGGTAAGTGAGTATAATGCTGTAATTTACGTAGTATGTGTACAAACTACAAATATTTTTATTTTCTCGGATGTTTAGAGATGCTTAATGAAAAGGGCATCGAGTTGGACAGGAATCATCGTCGTCGCATGAAAACGGGAGAAGCACTTCTGGCTCTTTCCAACTTTCTGTCAATTACAGTTCCGTTCGGCGTCGTGATTGTCTTATTCCATCCTTTGGAACCGTGCAACAGGTTAATCAAAGACTGGTTTGAATATGACTTCACCCCTAGGCTTGTCAACATTCCTATCGTTGTTCTGTTTTCAATGACGGTTTATGGATGTAGCAATTACATCACCGTTCTGGGATATTCAGTCGAAATGTTCTACATCATAGTGGTTACAGTACTGGAGGATCTCACACCGGTCGACATTGTACCGGAAGACAAGGGGAGCCAGGTAAGAATACAGACCAGATTCTATGGAACTCTTCGCGATCAGGAAGTTGTCAACATCTACCGGACTATAAGGCTGTTCAATATACTAATAAATGAAATATTTGCAAGTATTTGGATTGCCTTTCACCACGTGGCTTGTCTGGCTACCTTTGTAGTTCTGATGTACTTTGTCATAAAATTCGATGACGTCCTAATAGAGGAAGGTCCAATAGCTTTCTTTGTTATTGGAGTCTGTATAATGACACCAATTACTATAATTGGTATGGAGAGTGTGATTCTGGGACAGTTGTGTGACATCTCACTTGAATTCAAGGCTGCTGGAAACAAGGTGGTAAGAAGAAAAACCATGTACCGGAAATTCACAAAGAGTTGTCAAGCTTTCTATGTGGAGGAGACGTATCCATTTTATAAGGTTCACAGGGATACGTTCTTGGAATTTTGTAACCAAGCGCTAGACCACACTATAAATTTGCTTCTTTGGTAAATTTAGCATTGTATAGAGTAAGCAGGGCTGGTAGTAAGCTTAGTGAATAATTTGCTTGTGATATTGATTTTTAGGTACTTTAGTTACAACTTATAAAAATATTTTCTTACACAGAAACCACAAACACATCACTTACCA
Organism: Callyntrura guangdongensis; assembly: GCA_027744295.1. Classification (NCBI taxonomy): domain Eukaryota; kingdom Metazoa; phylum Arthropoda; class Collembola; order Entomobryomorpha; family Paronellidae; genus Callyntrura; species Callyntrura guangdongensis. The sequence goes on along the minus strand of JAHZNB010000001.1, from coordinate 15,737 downwards.
GGTAACGTTGTCCGGTGTTAGTTAAAGAAGGGGTTCCCGTTTGTGAATTAGTATCAACTCGAATATGGGGAACTCAATTCAAGTAAATTCTCTGCAAAGACAATGTTTAGTATTTTTTACAAGGGTTTTAAAACATCGGACTTCAGTAAAACGCACGCTTAGTACACATATACTTGTATGCATATGAAGGACACACTATATACAATGTATACAGTTGCCCCCACTCTACTTCCAACCCTTCACTTTTCATTAGTTAAATTTGCACCAAAACCAAAAGACCAAGTAAGCGTGTTACAATAAGTTAGAACGGAGGATTTGACAAAAGACAAATTATATGGTAATTTAAAATTTACAATTAAAATTAAGTATTTAAATTTATAAAGTATTTATGTATTATATTCAGTATTCGTGGATTTATAACGATTTATAAGTTACATCGGTGAACCCATCAGTCTAGTTTTTATTATTTCTGAAGTTGACCAAACGCATTGCTGTAACGGAACGAAATCATTTCTTTTTAATCAGCTAATGTTTGATGTTTATTTGGAATGTTTTATTCGTTTGATAATATTCAAAAATTAAATTGGCGTTGATTTGACGGACATGCGATGAGAGCAATTTGAGCTGTGCAATGTGTGTATACATACGAAGCATACGTTGTACTGAAGTCGGGCGTTATAAAACGTTGGTAAAATGTACCAATTATTTATGATATGAACGGAAATTTTTTCCAGAATCGTGTTCCCCTTTCTCCAAGTGATATTAATTCACCAACCGGAACCTCTGATTTAACTAACACCGGACAATGTTCCCTTGTTAGTAGCACCTACATTTGTAAATAGGAATGAAATGCAATGCAATTGTTCCGGGTATGCAAAACCAGAACATTATTTTTACATAGCCATTCATTACAGGTAAATTAGACACGGAAAGTATTTATACTGTTTTGAATCAATACAAAATCGACCAAAGGTAATATTTATATATCCAGAATTTAGACACTGCATACGTGATGTTTCTAAATAATAGAAAACGAACGTTTTTGTATATACTTCGGTTGTCAGTCAACACAACAACACAACACGTAATATCTGCGAATGCAACTCATAAACTTAATATTCACACATTATAGTAGCTCGTTGGCTTTAGTATATACGGTTTACAAGCTTTAAACTTATTGTTAGGTATACAAGCAAGCAACTAATAGAAAAGTGTAAAATTATTTAGAAATATTAAATCTCAAAGTTTTTCTAATTTTATCATCGTATACTGACAACCGCTCATTAAAAGGCACTGTAAGGGACAACCTCAATTTCCAGATTCGTATCACACTTAGTAATTTTAAATATAATAATTATATAAATATGCGGATATTGTCAGAGGTGGCAAGTTTTAAAGTATTTTACCGGATTGAATGTACGCAGTATATATTGTGAACACGAACAACTAAGTATACAACAATGTTGCGTTAAAAATGCTTAAATTGATGCCAATGTAAAAGATGTGCTTAATAAAGTATAAAACAAAATCTTACCATTAGTCTAGCTTGAATTTAAAGCGAAAACGTGGTTTGTTGTTCTTTTTAAATTTTCTTAGGTTATTGGTTTAGTTTTAGTGATGCAGAAAAGAAACTTTATATTACTGAAACACAAAAGATAGTTTGAGGTTCTTTCCACTAAGCAGCATGAAATATCCCGAACATGTAAATTCCTACATAGGGCCAGGCAACCAACTTCCCTCACAACTCACCAACCTAGGAAAGCAAAAATCGAAATGGTCCACCAGAAAGTTTTCTCATCGCCCGCCAGCCTGGGAAATCGATAACACAAATTACCTGATAACCTCTTTCGACCCACCAGAAATATTCTCATGGCCCGCCAGGACTGGCCCGTTGCGTAAAGATTTCCACGTCCAAAATATCCACATCATACAACTTACTTGGAATCGGAGCTGTACGTATTTACGTCACGCGATGAAGTGCGGTAAGTTGTTGTAGACCGTAAATTCAATAAAACCCCTAAAGACGAGTTTTGTAAACGTAAACGTCGCCACGCCTAACCGATAAAATACAAATTTAATAAATATTTCACAACAACTGCGCCTTATTTCAGAACTTATGCATCAAAGAGTTTCTAATTTAATAGTGCCCAGAATTTTTTATATTGTAAGTTAATGGGGTACCATGTGGTGTCAGTTTAGATTAATTTGATTATCATACGTCAATATGTTTTTGAACTGTATTATTATAGGCGGCGTTGAATGGCGACATGCGTTCATGCTTAATGTTTCCACTAATTTATAGAAATTTTAATATAAGGTGTTTAGAAGAGAATTTACGGTATTATTTTTTTCTGGTGCAAAGTCAGACTTGATCAGATCTTATCCATAGCAAAGCAGCATCAACCTTAAATTTTTAGAATGATGTACATACCTACCCATGTAACTCATTAGTCCACTCTTTTAGTGATGTTGAACGGCCTTTGATATTAACGTAAATACACTTGAATGATTTCATCTTTTTCTACATGCTACGATATCTTGTGTTTTATTTTTGACAATGTATTATCAAAGACTGGCTCCTTAGTCCGTTGCATATTCTACAGTCCAGAACAAGATTCATTTTTAAGCTCATAGCATCTCCCCCATATTTCTGACGACTTCAACATTTTACTCGCAGTCGCACTTTAGAGTACAAACTGAAAGATTTTATCCAGAAATCTGTATTGCTGACGTCAGCAGTTTATCACCGAGAAACCGTAAAGACATCCAAGAACAGAACAAAAATGGCACAAAATCAGGAATTATATCCGAAACTGGACAAACAGGCGTTCCAAGTGAAACGTAATGCAGCAGAAAAGGTTCCGAGAAAGCAAAAAAATAATTACAAGGGCTGTTACTACTCTGTTGGGTAAGAAACGTGGCTCGTATATTGTATTATGTTTGAGTGGAAAGTTTAGGCTCAACGTAATGTACCACATATATTTGAAGTTGTTAGATTAGGATTACAGTTAATCTACAAACCAGTGACTTTCAACGCAAACCCTTGTTTTAAATATCCCGTAATTGTGATTGTGATACTGTATGGGACTAATAATTTACAAAATTGGTTTGTTAATTTTTATGATCAGATTCAAAGTTGACAGAGAGATTTGTCTTACTGGTTTGGAGTTTTTCGGATCTGCTGAAGCAAACTATTCATCATATCAGGTCCGAGTGATGATTTGTCGAACCGAAGAAAAATGGTCCTGGATTTCTAAAATGTTTCAATTTTTCGGGAGTGGACCTTTTTACAAAACGGTGGTGATTTTGCCTGAGTACTCCGTAAAGGAGGTGAACGTTCGAAGAGGGCAGACATTTCTCGTGAATTTGCCACATCCCGTTACAATTCAACCTAATTTGTGGACTGAAATCAAATTTGAATTGATTGTAAGTTAAAACATTAAAAGTTTCCGAAACTTCTTGTTTTCTCCATAGAGCAAATTTTTGAAATTTTTTAAAAAAATTGTAGGGTCCAGACACCGAATGCCTTCTATTTAGCTCGGAACGGGTGAAGGTGGTTCTTGGGGACAGCGGCATAGCAAAATTTGACTTCACAACTGGTTCCCGTCAGCTTCCGGCTTTTTATTTCATCCAAAAATAAATTAAATCATATTTGTCATTTTACAACATATAATCAAGGTTTAATTTTACAATGATTTTGCTTTCCAAAATTTTAGCGCATTAATTTGTGTCATCTCACCTTGGAATTTTATTTCCTAGATTTGAATGCTTTTGTATTTTACAATTAACTTTTAATTCATTATTCCGCCTTCCGTATTAAAAATAAGTGTACACGTAATAACAACAAGGTGTATAAATAATATATATCTAATAAAGAATATATAAATGCATTACTACATAAAAAGATCCAGATGTTGCTGAGGGTTTCAAACACTTACTACCCTCATGAAAGAAAAACACATCGGATAGATTTGATACCAGAAACCTTTCTAATTAAACAGATTAATAAAAGTAGACGATTAAGTTTTAATGTTACCTCAAAATTTTCGGCCTACATTTTTCTACCAATATTACAGTAAATTCCACTTGCATAATAAATATTTAAGTAAAACAAAACTGTCCGATGACAAAACATTTTATTTATGTTTAAGTTGTAACTTCCAGTGACATCTAAAACACAGTGCGCTAAAATTCCTTTTTTGTTAACACTTCTTTGTAGTTATTTCTTTTACTGCACTGTTACACCCAGAAAAGTCTAGCAAAGAGATTATGAAAATTGTATACATAGTACATTGTATTTTATGACGGATAGCCTTTCACTGTAAGCATTTGGTTCGTATTTGTATTGGTATCAGCATTTATTAATCTTTTTATTTTTCTTTATTTGTGGTTGTGTTTAAGTATAACGTATCAAATAGAGATTTTTGTTAAGTATTTGTTGTTGTTCATCTTTAAAGATATAAACATGTAATTGCAACAGCTTGGTATATCATTCTTTCAAATTTACTACTATCTATATAATACATAATTTGAGTAACATTTCAATATTTTATACACAGGGCACCAGGATTTCCTTTGGTGGGGAATGGTAAATTATGTTATGGTGAAAATGAGGCTATAAAAGTTTAATGACTTACCATTCAAATCTATTCAAACTGGTTGATTCAAATTAGAGTAGCATTAACATAGAGGTTGGTTTTTCATATTTGAACACTTTTATCATACTATTTAAGTTTTGTCCGGACTTTATCAGTAACACTAAATAAATTTGAATGGATATATTAAAACATTCTAATGAACCATCGTTCCCAATCAATTCATGTATCTTCAAATCTATTTGAGTTACAACAACTGGCATGAAAACTAATAAATATAAATATGTTACGTTATTTAACAAGTGCAATGTGTGAAGAATTTTTCATTTGTTTTTTATACTTCGACGCATCTTTTGGCAACACATTTCAGAATCCTACCGACGTTTATCCATTTGGTCAACCTCCACATGGTCCAACTGTTTCGTACGGGTTGTGCTACACCATAACAACTTCAGTAAATTTAGCAAAAAACTAAGGCTTGCCATGTTTTATCAACATATTTTACTAAAATATTTAACTGATTTGTTGAAACCAAACGAGAATGTTTTCATTACCCATGTTGACTAATATAGTAAGGAATATGAAAGGTTGGTAATTTCTGTCACCGTAAAATGACAGCATACGTGACAACAACTTAATAGAATACCTAAAAACCTAATTAATTTAGCAACTACTATACATACAACAATTTAGATGACATATACAAGTACCGAGGCTTAGTAATTTCCAGCCTTCATATTACCAAGTTGAGTAAATGAAATAATTCAAATATAGGCAGTAATGCTTGCTACATATTCGACATTTAACAAGTTGGATAGAATCATTTAATACGAAACGACAATACTTTAAGATAGAGTTGGCTTTTCATGTTCATTACTGTGAAATCAGTGAATTGTGAGTTGTACTAAAGTCACACTGTCGAACTTCACATTTTATCTGAGTTAAAAGTATCTATCGTAACTTCCTTAATAAAGGCCATGAGCAATTTTTTTATTTCTCAGTTTTTAATCGGATCAGTAAACTTCTATTCCCTATTTATTTTCCATCAAGATACTAATAACAAAACATTTAACCATAAACCATGAGTTCATCATTAAGCCATTTTACTAGTTATATCATAAATTTAAAAATTATCAGAACATAAAATTCCCGAAGCCTAGATTAATGACAGACGTTGGAACTTTATTTCCCCATATCCTGTTTTATCGTTTTTAGAGTCAGGCGTGTATTAGTGAATTTACGGTGTTTTAGATAGTAGAGGCTGGAGCGTTCTGCAAGAACTGGGTTAAATACTTCTGGTGGTTGTTTTTATTAAACGTAATTCATAAACAGTTTATCGGGTTTCTGATGACTTGCAAGTTCTCGAGCTCGGTAAATGTAAGCTTTATGTTAAGACGTGATATAGACATACAGGTACACCTATGCTTACATGTCCGTCGACTTATCTCGTAAAATCTGTTATAAGGGTTGAATGGCTGGATATGTATCCTCATCGTTTAGTTACTTCGAAAGTGTGGAGAAATATTGTCATTACTCATTATGAACGATTGACTGCATTATTCGTTGCATACTATCCAGTCCTCTTTAATCCACTTTTTAATATTTATGACTTCAGCATATCTCAGTTGCATTTTAGAGCACGAACTGAAAGGTTCCAATTTCTCACATTAACAATCAACCAAGAATACCAAGATAAACGTTAATTCACCAAAAAAGTCCAAAATAGTAAAAAAAAATAGATGGAGGAAACCAAAAACAATCGAGATTTATATCCAAGGGTAGATAAACCCATATTTGAAGTGAAACGTATTGAAGCCGAGAAAAAACCAAAGAAAGGAAAAAATAATTACCGAGGATGCCTTTACTCCGTTGGGTGAGAACAAATTTACGTCATTATGTGAAAACATTTACAGTAAATTATATTATAAACGATTAAAATAATTGGGGTAAAGCCAACTTTCGTGCAGTGATTTTATTACCATCTTGTGAGTGATATTATTTGTGACAATGTGATCACCCGTTTAATTCCAGATATTTGGTTCTTTGTTATTTTAGCTTCAAGGTCGACCGAGAGATTTCCGTGATTGGTCTGAAATTTTTTGGACCTGCTGACGTCGACCATGTCACCTATATGATTCGCGTGCAGATTACCCGCACCAAAGAGGTTTGGTCAAAATTCAGTAGAGTTTTCCAATTTTTTGGTATGGGTCCGACATACAAAACCGAGGAACTTTTACCGGAAATACTCCTCAGGAAAGTCAACGTTGGAAAAGGAGAGACGTTTCTGGCCAGGTTGCCACACCCTGTGGCAATTTTACCAAATCTTTGGACGAATATCCAATTTGAATTAAGAGTAAGGTGGAAATTTTAAACATTGTTTACTCTTCGTTTTGACATTAGCTTTTTGTTCTCAGTCAGGCTTTTGGAATTTTGTAGGGACCAGACACAGAGTGTCTCTCTCTTTGCTCGGAAGGAGTGGAAGTGCCTATTGGTGACGATCTTACGGCTAAATTTGAGTTCTTAACAGGATCCCGACAACTTCCAGCTTTTCATTTCACCTCCAAGTAGTTCAGACATTGCATTGTTTTACAACGCGTTACATTTTCTCAAATTTGTAGTGATTTTACAATTATTAATCATTTACGATTTTTGAATTCGGCTTCTATTACTCCTTTACTACTTTTCTATAAATGTATAAAAAAAATTACTAGCAAATAAATGGTTTTAAACTTTTGACATTACATGAAACCAATACATGGTACAATGTTTCCATTAGAACAATTAACAACCATTTTGTTTCCAGGTAAAGTTTCATGCATTTTCCATAGGACAAACTCTAGTTTACATTGATAAATAGGATAAAAATGTAGCATTTACAATAAATTCCAGTAAGGTTGAAACAGCAGCCGTTGTAAATAAGGAGATAAACAGTAGCAGCATTTCTCCAAAATCTCAAGTATGCTTAATTTACCATCCGTAACATGTTGCTCGCACACTTAGAACAACAAAAAAGTATATTTTTTCATCTTTGAATTATTTGGGGCAGTCCATTATGTGTATCACATCGAATTGCATCATATTCAAAAACAGAACATGGTCTTCCCAATTCGTCAATTTCAAAGACATTGAAAAACAATGATGCCGTTGTCACTCCAATTCTTCAAAATACAACTTTNTGTGTATCACATCGAATTGCATCATATTCAAAAACAGAACATGGTCTTCCCAATTCGTCAATTTCAAAGACATTGAAAAACAATGATGCCGTTGTCACTCCAATTCTTCAAAATACAACTTTAAAACAAGTTTTTATACTAACACATAGATGAAAAGCGCTCTGAGAAATATGCACATAATTTACTTGCAACGTTTCAAATTGAGTAATATATATTTGATCATATGTTATTTCGTTATGAAACATGGACCCAGAACATGCCTTCATTTTTTAGCTTAAGTACTCTACTAAGTAACTAATTAAAATCCCCCTTTGATTAGTTCAGCTACGTAAAAATTCAGCCAAATCAATGTTAACTTGGAATGACAACTTCAACGTTTCAACTGATTACAAATGCAACGAAACAATGCATTGATTCATAAATCATCATATATTAGTAGATACGTTACGAAATCTCCTGGTATGACACTCAGCTGAATGTATCAACTTCCCGGAGAGATATTTATATGTGAAAATTTATAACACTTTAGTTAAAAATCCCCCTCGTAAGCTATATGGATTTTAACACTTTATTTCGAGATCAGAGATACATTTTTACATTTTTTATATCAGCATTTCTCAATAAAATGACTGTATATCAAGTTGCATGTAAAAGTAAGCCGTCGTAACGTTATGCAAGAATGCAAGCTAATTTCAAAAAATTCACTGATACAACACAAGTGTACAATAATGATTTTGTGAATATGCAATCTTTGCTATTTAGCGACTTTTTTCTCTGAATGAATCTTTTATCGCTGAGTCAATCATTAAAATGCTACAAATTCAACACCAGGCAGCAAGCTTGATACAATGTACAAAATGTGGAGCATGCAAAACAAACGTTCAGTCGTGATATAAAACGCAGTTGTTTTGTTAAATGACAGAAAATGATAAGGGATTTGTGTATGCACTAGCGTAGAGTAGAGTACCTTCATTTACATGCTGAACGTAAGCCGAACAATTAAATGAAATATGTATGAATTGTATTTATAATTATTCCTGCTTATATGTACGACAAATTATTTATTCTAAGTAACAATTTAAGACTTAAGGCGCAAACGATACTTACAAGGATTGAAGATTATAAAATTTAGTTGTACCACATGAATTTTTGCACACTTGATTCATCAGAAGTTCTAAAATGCGATTACATCAGCGTCCCTGTAATCAATCATATACTCATCATACGTAAAAGCAAGATATACGAAACCCCCACAAACCACCCAAACAGTCTGTGGAATCCGTTCGATTATTTCAAAATTCATAAAATGTACTTCAAGGATTCATTTACTTTAAGGTCGTGTTGGTATCAGAATTTTTCATTTTAACGCATGCATTAAAGTCGAATCGACTTTTTAACATTCAAAAGGTTTCGTTGAAGCCATACCATATTATGATTTTTTATTCGTTCAACAAAAACTGAAATGCCAGTAGTAAATTTTTTCACACGTAAATGTTTTATGTCGTTACATACACAGAACATACCTCTTTGATATGATAAGAATTAGTATGTAAAAACAAAACGAAGAAATAAGTAAAGAATTCAACTTTTAACCATCATGCAGTGTTTGTAGCGAAAATGAACGAGATTTTCCTTGCTTGATAATGTATCTACAAAGAAATTGGACTCCCTTTATTAACATGGTGGATGTCAGACGAGAGGAATTTATAATGATATCTGAAGAAAACGTTTTCAACGTCTGCTCATTATATTTGTTTGGATCTGGCTTAGCTTAACGTCGTCATCAGTCCTTGCATGTTTCGTCGGACCGTCGGGCAGATATCTTTACGTTTTGCTTCGACAATGGTAATGGCCTTAGCCAGTGACTACGGAACAGCGGGGACCAGTGGGGATAATCCCATCGAGCAATATATCACGCTTTGTATCCGGTTATGTTAGAAGTCAAGTTTTACTTGTCCCCCCATCCACCCCAGTTCCGCAGCCTATAGCCCTGGCTATAAACTCCCATCTTGTTTCTCCGTAGAATAAACAGTACGCTCAATCGCTATTTTTTAATTTTGTTCCTTATGTGACAATTTGATGTTCTCTCAAAAAAGTTCTCAATGACAAGAAGATGCAAAAAAGTTTTATTGGAAGACTAAACACAGCACAGCATTTTGTCACAGACTATAAATTACAGTTATTCTTAAAAAGGAAAGTAGGATTTATTTTAGTCAGTTTTTTGCTATGCATAATAAAAACGGAGTTGTCAAATTTACATGATACGCAAAGATGACTGTAACCCGAGAATAATTTACTGGTGAATATTTTGAGGTTTCGGAGGTGACTCATTTGGTGGCGCCAACGAAATTTTAATGGGCTAAATATGTGCTCAAAAGCTGCAGTGCAAGGGATAAAGAGATAAATTTGTCTTGGTTTTCACGACGTCCAGTGCCAGTCAAATAAATTGACGCGGATATGCTTTGCTCTTTCACATGATTTTTTTTGTTCCAGTAATAACCTGTACATTTTTTAAAATAAAAAATAAAACCATTCAAATGATGTCAAAAAGGATCATTTAGTATTTTGTAGTAGTAATCATAGTACTACTAAAGGTAGGAGGTAGAAATGTAGGAGGTAGGTTGAGTCGTGATTGTCATAATATGTCAAGTCAAGAAACCTTAAGGGGTCTCTTGTTTCTACCCCAAGGGGAGTCAAAGACATGTCATGTTGACATACGTGCATATGATATATGTTATAGTTGAGCTCATTTGGACGTGGTTGAACTTTCCCCATTGACCACCAGGGATTGACCTCATGAACCCATCTTCAAACTTGAAAGAGTGACCTATCGATTGGCGTAAACACAGTTTGAAAATTCGATTTTCTTCAAAAAAGTTATCGTGCACACAAGAAAGTGGGGACGGCCGGACGGAAGGACCAGACATTTTTATAAAGGATCTAAATGATCCTTAGTAATGTACTGAACGAAAATCTGAGCAGTAAATACTTCCCCCACATAACATAACATCCAATTGCTCCGAACAAACAATTACGTACTGCGCCAAAAAGCAACTGAGACGCCCGTTAGTGTCACCATTTTCCTTCTTTTAGTATTTAAGATTACTGCGAGTACAGAAAAATGCACAAACAAACTTAATCAGATCATTAAATGAATAAGATTAAGATTCAACTTTATTTGCTTGTTATGCATATAGATCGCAGGAATTATCAATCGTAGCAAAATCTTGATCATATACCAGCACTACACTAATAGTATATACAACTTATAAATTTTCATATAATCCCTTGTAATAAGTATTTATGTAGCAAGAACCTGAGCGTATACACTACGGACTGTTTTTGTTCTAGTTAAACTATTTTTAGATAGTTTTTAAATTTTATACGAAATAGAAAGGATTTTATCTTTTCTTAGTTTAAATATCTGAAATAATGAAAATGAAAATAAATTTTAAAAACTAAAGCAATACTACTGTAGTATTACTACATGATATGTGCGCACGAAATCAGTATACACAAGTACTACCAACTAACATGCCTACGTAACCAAAGAAATTTTTAGATTGACAAGCATTAAATATGTATGACGTTAAAAATCAGCTACAAGTTAAAATAATTTTTAATTTTAAAATTCACTACCCTTGTTACGAGTCAGGATCACGTTGTTCGTAAAGTTTGAAAACTAAACCATTTCAAATGATCGTATTTTTTGATAATATTAATTACTTTATGGCCTTCAAGTATACCTATTTATAGCTAAAGCAAAGCCAGCTTTAAACCTTTTCTAATTTGATTTTTAAGAGTACTCGACGTTGATTGAGCTTCTAATGTACGTAAAATCAGTATTTTCGGGTGGTTTTTACTTCCAGTGTCAAAACATTAGCGACAGAGGGACTACAAAATGTTGTCCGAACTTGAAATCAAACAACTTGGGTTGCGTTTTTCGCAGCTCAAGCTCTGCAGCGCTACTTACTTTGATTGGGACAAAACCACTCGAAATGTAGTAGCGCCGAACATCTACATGGTTTATAACAATGCTTATGGGTCCCTTATAGCTAAATTTTTCCCACTAATTCAATTCATTCAAATATACATACTTACCCATCCTTTCGACAAGGACGAAGAACAGGACCAGAATACCTTTGTCACATGTGGTAATTGGATGGGGAGAAGCGCTCATTGGAATTGCAATCTCAGGATTAGACGAAGCAATTCGGCCAAACAGGATAAATATCATGAATCTTATTAATCAGATGTTGGCATTCAACGAGCAAATCCTGAGTATATGCGTAAAAAATAAATTTAACTAATTTGTGTTAATTTAAATATAAGTTAGAATATTTAATTTTCTTGTAATAGAGACACTAAAAGAAAAGGGCATCTCATTGGATCGGAATCATCGTCGACGAATGAAAACAGGAGAAATGCGTTTGGCCCTTTCCAACTTCCTATCTTTAACAGTCCCGTTTCTTTTAATGTTCGTATTATTTCATCCTCTAGAGCCTTCTCACAGGATTATCAAAGACTGGCTTGAAATAGACTTCACCTTCGAATTGATCCGCCTTCCTTTTATTGTTATATTGTGGATGGGGATATACGGCAGCAGCAATTACGTTACTATTTTAGCATATTCAGTTCAAATGTTTCATTTGATAGTGGTTACCGTACTGGAGGACCTCAAACCAGTTGGCATTGCTTCGAAAGATATGGGCACTCGGATAAGGATACAGACACAGTTCTATGGCCCTCTTCAAGATCAGGAAGTAGTAATCATGTACCGAACTCTGAGGCTGTTCAACGTTCTACTAAACGAAATATTTGCCAACATTTGGATTGCATTTCATCACGTGGCTTGTCTGGCTACCTTTGTGGTACTCCTCTACTTTGTCATCAAGTTTGATTATATTCTGGTAGAAGAAGGCCCGATCGCTTACGTTATTATTGGAACCTGCATACTCTGTCCAGTTACAATAATTGGTCTGGAGAGTGTATTTCTTGGCCAGTTGTGCGACGCCTCAAATAATTTCAAAGACGCTGGAAACAAGCTAACCAGAAGGAAGACCATGTACCGGAAGTTCACAAAAAGTTGTCAAACTTTCTATGTAGAGGAGACGTATCCGTTCTACAAGGTAAACAGGGACACTTTCTTGGAATTTTGTGCCCAAGGTCTGGATCATACTATAACATTACTCCTTTGGTAAATTTAGCACATTGCAATAATTGCAGAATGTAGCTGTAGTCATGCATTTATCTAATTCATGTATATAGTTAACTTCCTTTGTGACAGTTGTGAAAAACGTTTTTATGCACACGTTTACTAACTGCATAATAGTAAGTAGCAGTAACACACATGTAAAGTGGTAGTTAACAATAAAAATGATACAAATTTTATTGCGTCATTCTAGTTGCTTTAATTAATTAAAAAACTTATTAATTAGTAAGTATTTATTTAGTTAGTTAATTAATTTTCTGTAAATCAAAAGTCCTAAGTGGTAAAAATAAAACTTTTCGATCTTATTATCTACTATATTGAATAGAAAATTTTAATAGGATAAGTTAAAAGAATCTAGAATTCGAGATAAGATCAAATAAGTTTCGATGAGTTGTTTGTGGTGTGACAAATGTTTACTATAAAACATTTTCCTAGTGCCTATTTTTATCGTTTTCCGAAAAGCTTTTAAAATGAAATTGTTTAAAGAAGTAGAAGAAAGATTATTGATAATTCGTATATTTTTGACGATTTGCAATATACATAATAAATACTTTATGTGCAGCTTTCCACAAAATACACATGCTGAATCCTAAGAACGTATACTTTGAAACACATTGTTCCAATCATCGTAAAAGAGAAAGAATGAAGCCCCGTTTTGACGGAGCGTAATACTTTAAATTTAATGTTTACTTGTTATTTTTTTACTAGTTGAAATGTAACCCTCAAAATCGATTTTTTAAACTAAGTTTCAAAATCCGTTTGCGAATTTAATTAATATAATACTAGGCTTGAATTTGCTTCTGAATTAGTATGTACATATTTTCACAATTGCTGTATTGTATGTTTACTCCACATTGTCGTTTTGGAAAGTACTGAGCAGGTTGTGATTAAGTTTTTAAGTATAAGGTATAAGTTGCTAATAGCCTGTATCCCATCACAGGAAACACACGTAAACATACGTAACTGAATACAGTCAATTGTTTTGTTCTAGACTTCATCTTGTAAATAAGCTGTACTTATCCCAAGCAAAACAAGCAAAACATTTTAGATTAAATGTATTAAATTACATGGTCAAGTTTTATAAATTTATTGCAAAGCATGAAATATTTCACTCATTTTGACTTTAAGTTATGTTATAAATTCCATAAAAAATTACAGTTTTTCTACGTTCTTTAACTTATACTACTTCCCGTTTAGGGCATTGTCACGTAGGTAACAATTAATGCGGTTTGCACATAATGATGGGATGATTCAATGATCAATGCTAAATACTACTTAGCATTTGTATACTGGCAGAGGGAGTTGTGGTGAGTGTAGTGGTAGTGACCGTGCTGCAGCTTTTGGAAGAGATGTTCCCCGAATTATAATAGTAGCAATATTACAATTGTCCCATGCGGCTTATCATAGGCTACTTGCTTTACCATAATCACACTTTCAAAATTACTGAAAAAGTTCATAATAGCACACAATTTTGTACATATTGTATATATTAATACTCTTGTTATTGTAATGGTTTAATCTGAATGGTAAATCTCAAACCGGCTACAGAGAGAAGCACGTCTTCTCTCGAATCGTCGTACAAACAATAAAATAAATTGGCTTGGCACTAGCCTAAACTTGATAATTGTGTTTACATTTCATGGCATGTGTTATGCAGATGGCGAATATGCAGTCGTTTCAGTTTTGTGTTTTTAATTTTTGTGTGTGAGTAGCCAATGTTCTTTTTTAAGTGCAACGTCAAACGAAACATCTCAAAAACTCAATATCTGATGTGAGTCAAATTTTTCATATTGTAAGACTTGAATACGATCCACTTGAAACAAATATCGCCGCTTCCACAAGAAGCATGAAGTTGAAAAAATCTAGGCAAGATAAAAAAATCACAGTGCACGAAATCATTCACCATTGCTGCTATTCAACTTTTAGCATCTCTATTTACAAAAAGTGCATAATGAAAAGAAAAGGTTTCATTAATATTTATTATTATCTGGATGGAGTAATAGACATACTTGCCATTTGCTTTTATATTAAGATTCAGATTGCTCTTGTCGTTGGCACCCTCCTTAGCAAGTTTTTTAACAGTTTCATTTTTGTTTTTTATTTGCTGATAATTCTAATTCTAGTATAAAACCACGTATAGTGTTCCTTAAGATAAACACACACACACTCTCCTTTACTCCCTCTCGTAAAATATTGTTATAATGTTGTTGCTCTGTTCCGTACGGAATACATAATGAAATCTCAAAAAATGTTGGGAGATTAAGTGTACATCTACAGCACATTTTATCCCGTGGTGAACATTTAACACTGAACTGAAATGAGTCATTTGTTCGTTTCATGAAATATGTCATGCATGTAGTTGTTGATATCTGGTTACCTCCTCACCATCTTGGTTGCGTACGACTAAACTTGTTAATGCAGTATTTTATGAAGTTGCACTGCATTGATATATTCATTTTCGGTTGTACACAATGTACTTCTATAAATAACCATTTCAACTACTACTTGAACATTAAACTTGACACAGCTGGTTCAAGTGGTTCTATGGAAAAGTTGAGGGGGAAGAAAAATTTCGGAATTTGATGTTGTTTTAATTACTTCAATCAGATACTTTATTTCTATTTACTTTATACCATTAATTAAAAAGCAAACATTTTGTTTTGCTGTATCTTACAAATTAATTCTATTTATGTCTATATTGTATACTATATATCGCCAACTTTGATTGAACCATTTCGTGACGCAATACAACAT